>SNQJ01S0000332.1:236339-256934 GCA_010110895.2 Picea sitchensis | reverse complement strand
AAGTTCCTATGAATACATCAATCAAGTGCTCATCTAGAATATCGGTTACCTTTATATTCAATCTTTGGAAGTTCTCAATGTGCTTGGTAACTGAACCCTTTTTCTTTAGATTGATCAATTGGCTAAAGAAAGTATTGCTCCTTGTATCCTCATAGTGTGCTATCATTTCTTCCATGAAAATTGTCCAAGTGACGAGTGATTTGCAAGAACAAAGCCATCGATACCATACAAATCGATTAGGTTCTAAATATAAAGAATCAATTCATACCTTTTGTGTATGTGGCACATTATGGAGATCAAAGAATTGTTCCATCTGAAGTATCCATGTGATTGGGTCCTTGCCATCAAACTTCCTCATATCAATCTTAGGAACATTGTTGTTCTTCAAACCAAAGTAAGAGTTTCTCCATTCTTGATTCACCTTCCTTGTGTCCTCATCATGAATTTCATGGGATGCATTTTCACTTTCAGGTGTCTTCTCTGTTACGAAATTTTTCAATACTTCCATGATCTCCCCTTTTAAACCCTCCATCATCTCTTGTAGTTCATATTTTGTTACTATCTTCTTTTGTAAATCATCTATGTCCCTACACATTTCTTCACCTTCATCAAGAGTCCAAGTAGGATTGTCTGGAGGCTTATTTGGTGTAGAATTTCCCTTTTTGGGTGGCATGTTGGCCAAGTATCACTTTTGAACCTTGATTTTGAGGTGGTTATGCTAGACAATCCTTCTTCTGTTGTATCTCCCAAGTTTCGGCCCTTCTGGGTATGAAACTTTCTTTTATGTAGTTCTATGATCTTTCTTCTCTGTAATGCCATAGGTTTGATCAAAATTGGATGTGGCAAGTGGAATTTATGGTAACTTCCCCACAACTTGCCGATTTTTTGCCTTTCTAGGAGATCTCACTTGTATAGCGTGCCCCGCACAAAATAATTGATATAAAATTCTGAAACTCGCACCAAAAATACTACAAACTGTCCACGATCCAATGAAACCATACCTACTCAATTTGAATACTCTAGAAATAAGTTATGATTATTTTACTTGGAACACCCTCTTGATACTAGTCAATAGGACTAGTCAGATACCCTATCTTACACAGGGTGTATCTACAAATTTAAGATGACCCAGAAGATAAAAAATTTACCATAGATACCTTACTAATTTCTATGAAAATCCTCCAGAGTTAAGGGTATGAAACATTATAGAAAAAATTTTATAGTGAAAATTCCGCAATGACTCAATTCAGGATGATTCCAGAACCCTATATTGTACAAGTTGTATCTACAAAAGTATAAGGCATCAGGAGCTGAATTTTGAAACCAACATACGTTGATCCATATTCTAAATATAATCCAAGCCGTTCCTTCTAAAACATTGTATAAAAAATGTTATAGTGAAAATTCCAAGGTGTCTCAGATGTAGCAACGAAACCCCAAGACCTTGAGCTCTGATACCATATGTTAAGAAACAAATATCAATATAGCATAGAAAAACCTAAAAAAAAGTACTCAATGCCTTGAAACAAAGATAATTTCATATAATAAGCCTCTTCGAGGGGGAAAACTCCTTTTACCCCACTTAAATGTTCCAGTACAAGATGATTCAAAATGAAAATGTCTCCTTGGTATATATATAGGAGACTAGGAGGTATAATTACAACTAATGGCCTAAAGCCGACATAAATAATATAACATTACTAATATAATATGCCCCAATTAAGGGGTAATGAGCTAACATTAGGGCTTAACAGTTACCCTATCACTGTCACCTCAACAAGATACCTCTTTCTATTTAGGGTTGATGGCCCCGGGGAGACGTCCCCGGTGACCTGGGGGTTTGAGAAGGAAAAGATCAAAGTATCTATGAAAATATCCCCTCTCACAAGTCACATTGATCATAAAGTCCCATGGTTTTAAGCAATGAAGTAGTGAAGTATTAATATGTACCTCCCCAGAACAAAGCAAAAAGAAAGATATCTTTCGCAAGTTCAACTTGTTGTTAGTACTTCATAAAACCATGGACTTTATCAATAAAAGAATTAGTTGATATACGGTGAAGCAAATAGAAATTTATAGAAGCAATGTTTATAAGACAATAGCTTCACAATAAATGCCTTAAAATGGCTTCACAAAGACCAAGAATAATTACTCAACAATATCAAAGTACTAGCATTTGTCGGAAACAAACTAGGCAGTGTATAAATTAACTTTACAATTTCTTTTATGTGCTTTTAATGTTGCAATAGATGGTTGTAGATTACTTTAGTAACAACAGCAAATAGGTTAGTATATTAGACTATTCGAAGGTTCGGAGTAGTTAGTAGAGAGCTTAAGGTAAAGGTTTTGATAGTGGTTTTTGTCAATCACTCAATAGTAAGGCTTAGGTCAATGCTTTTTTAGGGTAAATGGAGTCCTTTTATGCAGAGGAAAATCTTGAAGGAACAAATGATAATGAGAGAACTAGAGACAAGAAGGGTCAATAATTGAAGTGTTGGTAGCCCAAGGCTTCAATCACCAAACCATAGGGGGGGAATGGCTACTAGGAGTAGGTAACCCTAGGACCTAATAGTTTTCCTCCTTTTTTAGCTCAAAGATGAAAAATATGAAGGCTTAGATGAAGCAAAAGGTGCTAGGGTGTTGCAATGGCAAGGCCCCTAGAAAAAAGATTAAAGAAAATTGGTTTTCTAGCATAATCTAGTAGGTGAAAGTTATTAACGCAAGGAAAATAACATGTGCTTTAGCCTCCTAGGGTTTTAAGCTAGCAATTGCATAATCTTAGTATAAATGCAAGATAAATATAACTATAACCATTCAATGAAGAAGAATTGCAAAAAATTTACTTGCATTCACCAAGAATCATCTAGAAAATACCCTAGTTGAACACTTCCACCAAGAAAAATGCCAAAAATACTCCAAAATAAGCCTCCTTCAAGAAGTGTGCACTAAATTTCAACCAAGTAACCCTAATTAGGGAACAAATTTCAGACCTCACACTTGTGTGAGTGAAATATGGTGAAATAATACAAGGGAAAATCTCTTATTTATATAGTTACAATGACCAGAATTAGGTCAAAAAGGTCGACATGACCAGTTTACATGTAATATCCAATTTTTACATTAAATGACAAATTAAAACCCTAAATCAAGAAGAAAAGGTGACATAATTCCCTTTTAGGATGATGTTAGGCCTTTCTAATGCAACATTGGCCTCCAGAAGAAAAACGTTAGGCCTCCCAAGGCCTCTGGATCAATCCACACGTGCCACTTGGCACACAACTGCCTCCAAAGTGTCCATCAAACATTGGGTGACGTCAAGGGTCACATGTGATTTCATGGCCCTTCCAAGGCCTACATCATAGTGGGAGGGAAATACCCCCTAGGTCCAGGCCTGTCAGGTTGTCTCTGGTGGAACTTCCTCCTCTCTCTCTTGTACAAACCTCTGATCTATATTTGCCCCTGGTTGGGGTCTCAGCATCCATCTAGTGGGATTTTATCCCTATGGAGGTTTGAAATAATAATCTCCCCATGTGTACCTGTCCGTCGGGTGTGGCCCTGCAACAACAAAAAGTACACCCTCCATCAACTCATAAGTCACAGGGATCATAGCAATGTCAATCACATATAATAATCAAGTTATTTAAACATGTGTATAAAAACCCTCTTTCCTAGACAAGTGCTCAAAGATGTTATGCTATTATACAAGCCAGGCTTGGAGGGGACGTTAGGAGGTCCTATTGGGATAATTCTCATTAGATGTGGGATGTTTCCAGGTGAAGAAAAATCCAGGCCATGTAAGTGGATAAGGTTGTAAGGGATTTCTGAGCAATGGGTCCAATGATGACAAGGGAATGTATGGCTTACCTGTGGGTACCTATAAAGAGGGTGAGTTGCACCTTGTCATGGATGAAAATGTTTCCAAGCCCATTCAATGCCTTTTATCTTTTTATCTTATTTCTTTTTCTTTCAAGAGACTACTTAGGGAAAACTTCCCTAGTGTGGTGACCAGTGGTGACAATGTTACCCACAAGCATTTCACAGAGATGAGAAGGTTGGATCGTGATGAGACCCCCTTTATCTTGGCTATGCCACCAAGAGCCACTAACCTGGCATGGCGACCAGTTGAATGGTAGTGTCATACCACTACATTCCCATGGACCTAATAGGATGGATCGTGATGAGACCCCCTATCCTCCAACTAGGTCTTGATTTTATTATTTTATGGGTCCCTCTGTTTCTTGTTGAGAATCCTTTTATTTATTTCTCAAGGATCCCTTGGTGAAGCATCTGAAGGTTTTGTTCTTTTGGATTTTTTCTTTTCTCAACTACTTTTACCCACTGGGACTTTAGGCCCTTCTTCCCACTATTGGTTGTGGAGACTGATTATTTTCTTGATTCAGAGGTCTTTTTTTTCGACTGTGTTTATACCCCATGAATACTTTACAACCCAAAAGAATGTACACTCATCCATGCGGTGGAGTGCAGGGGGGGTTACCCCCCCCTGCAGGGGTTCGGGGGCAAATCCCCCGAAGGAAAAATTGCCTTGTAAATGTATATTGTAATTTCATTATAAACCTTGATCATTCATTATAAGGTCACAGATATGACATTAGAAGTTATGTTAAGGTTTTTTCCCTAGAAGGAAACCCTCTTTTATGAGGTAAATGTATTGTGGCTATGCATCATGGTGAATATTTTATTCTGAGAGAGGAGATTGTGAGAGAAAGAAGAGGAAGTTATAGTGAGTGTGTTGTATGTTGTATCCCTTCATTTGTTGGATAATAATAAAGGAAGAACCTGGAAATTTCTCTGGTGGACGTAGCCCACACTGGGTGAACCACGTATATTTGTGTCTCTATTGTATTGTGTATGTTTTGTGTTTTATTTCCACATTTGTTTTATTTTATTTCTCAGTGATCCAGTTTTTATAACAACTGGTATCAGAGTGAAAGGTAACTCATAGGAAAAGAGGGTTCCTGGTTCGAGTGGGAGCAATGGTGGAAGATGGAAAATTTAGGGTCGAGAAATTTAATGGCCAAAACTACCAATTATGGAAGATGCAGATGGAAGATTATTTATATCTGAAGGATCTATTCCTACCATTGGGTGGAATAGCAAAGAATTTGATGGCTATGAAGGATGAATAATGGGAGATTCTTGACAGAAAGGCTCTAGGAACAATACAGCTAAGCCTGGAAGCGTCGATGGATTTCAATATTTCGAAAGAAAATACAACGAAGGACCTGATGGATGCATTGGATCAAATTTATGAAAAACCCTCAGCATCCAATAAGTTATTTCTAATGAAGAGATTATTTAATATGAAGATGTCTGAAGGTGGTTTTGTTGCAGATCATTTAAATGAATTTAATATGGTTAGTAATCAACTAAGTTCTGTAAAAGTGGACTTTGATGATGAGGTTAGGGCTTTTCTAATCTTGTGCTCATTGCCAGAAAGTTGGAATGGCTTGGTCATGGCTTTAAGTAACTTTGTCTCTGGTTCAAATACTTTAAAATTTGATGATGTTGTTGGTGTTATCCTTAGTGAGGAAATGCAATGGAAAAGCACATGTGAGACATCAAGTAATGCATTGAACATGGAGAACAAGGAAAGACAAAATAATAGAGGAAAGGGCTCAGGGAACCGCGAAAATTCTAGGAAGGGAAGATCCAAATCCAGACTTGGAAAGATAAAGTGTTGGAATTGTGGGAAGAAAGGACATCTGAAGAAAGATTGCAGAGCTCCAAAGAAACAAAGAGATGGACAGTAGGAGAAAAATCAGGAAGCAAATGTAACAGGTGATGTGTTACAAGATGATTTGATTATTTTTGTAGATAATATTTATGAGTCTTGGGTGGTAGATTCAGGGGATTCATTTCATGCCACACCCCACAGGAAACATTTTCTAGATTATGTTCAAAGTGATTTTGGGCAGGTTCATTTGGGTGATGATGCACCATGCAAAATTGTTGGAATGGGAAAGGTAAAAATAAAACAAAGCAATGGAAACCAATGGTTGTTGAAAGAGATAAGACGTGTTCCATATCTAAGGAAAAATCTAATTTCAACGAGACAGTTGGAAAGTGAAGGTTGTATATCCATATTTACAAATAAGGTGTGGAAGGTCACCAAAGGATCATTGGTGATAGAAAAAGGAGAGAAGGTAGGTACATTGTATTTATGTATTGGTAATATTGAATCTTCTATCTCTTTAGCTTCTACAGGAGTTGATACAACACTCTTGCATCATAGGCTTTGACACATGAGTGAGAAGGGGATGAAAATACTTCACAAAAGAAATTTGTTGTCAAATCTTAAACAAATTGATTTGGACTTCTGTGAGCATTGTGTTTATGGAAAACAAAAGAGAGTCAGATTTCTCAGAGTCGGAAAAGAAAAGAAGAGTGAAAGGTTAGAGCTTGTGCATACAGATATATGGGGACCAACTCAGGTATCATCTCTTGGTGGATCTCGTTATTATGTTACTTTTGTTGATGATGCAACTAGAAAAACTTGGGTTTATTGCATTCGACAAAAATCTGATGTTTTTGATACTTTTAAGAAATGGAAAGCTTTGGTTGAGAATGAGACGGGAAAAAGGTTGAAGTGTATTGGATCAAATAATGGAGGTGAATATTGCATCAAGGAGTTTGATGATTACTATTCATACCATGCGATTCGTAGAGAGAAGATAGTTCCAAGAACACCACAATAAAATGGTGTGTCAGAAAGGATGAATAGGACAATCATGGAGCGTGCAGGAGTATGAGATTGCATGTTGATTTTCCCTTACAATTCTGGGCAGATGTTGTAGATATTGTTGTTTACTTAATAAATAGAGGACCTTCAAGCTCTTTGGGTGGTAGAATTCCAGAGGAGGCATGGACAAGTAAAAAGGTAAACTATTCTTTTTTTAATACTTTCAGTTGTGAATCATTTGTCCATATTGATAAAGAAAATAGAACAAAGCTTGAGGCAAAATCCAAGAAGTGTACCTTTATTGGATATGGTGTTAATGATTTTGGTTATCGCTTATGGGATTATGAAAATAAAAAAATAATTAGGAGTAGAGATGTCATATTCAATGAGAAGGTCATGTACAAAGATCAGTTGCAAGGAAGGAAATAGGAAAAATAAAAACCAGAATACACAGTGCTTGATGAGTTCACTGAAAAAGAAATTCCAAAGGAACCAGAAAATCAAAATGTACAACAACAGGAGAAACAGGTACCTCAAACTCCTGCAAGTGTTGTTAGAATATCTACCAGGTTAAGTAGACCCCATGAAAGCTAATCTCCTTCATTGTATTATTTATTGTTGATTGATTATGGTGAACCAGAATGTTATGAAGAGGCAATGCAGGTAGACACCAAAAAGAAGTGGGAGCAAGGCATGAAAGAGGAAATGTATTCCTTGGTAAATAACCAGACTTGGGACTTGGTTCAGTTGCCTGTAGGAAAAAGAGTATTGTAGAATAAATGGGTTTACAAGTTGAAGGAAGAAGATGGAGGAAAATGGTGGTACAAGGCTAGACTTGTTGTAAAGGGGTTTGCACAAAAGAAAGGTATATATTTTGATGAAATATTTTCTCATGTTGTTAAAATAACTTCAATTATGACTATTTTAAGTCTTGTGGCAGTAGAATATTTGCATCTTGAACAGTTAGATGTAAAAATGGATTTTCTTCGTGGGCATTTGGAGGAAGAGATTTATATGCAGCAGCCATAGGGGTATGAGGTCCAAGGGAAGGAGAATTTGGTATGCAGGTTGAAGAAGAGATTGTATGGCCTAAAACAAAATCCAAGGCAGTGGTATTTGAAGTTTGACAGGTTTATGACAGAACAGGGTTATAGTACATGTCATTATGATCACTGTGTTTATTATAAAAATCTAGAAAATAGAAGCTATATTATCTTGCTACTGTATGTAGATGACATGCTTGTTGCGAGGTCTAATATGAAGGATATAAATGTGCTCAAGAATAAATTAGCTAATTCATTTGTGATGAAGGATTTGGGTGCTGCAAAGAAAATCCTTGGTATGAATATAACAAGAGACAAGAAAAATTGCAAATTGACATTGTCTCAGGGTGAGTACATAGAGAAGGTGTTCGAGAGGTTTAGAATGTTGAATGAAAAACCAGTTAGTACACCTTTGGCCAGCCATTTCAAATTAACTAAGGAAATGTGTCCCAAGACACAGTAGGAGATAGAATACATGTCTAGGGTCCCTTATTCATCAGCAGTTGGCAGCTTGATGTATGTGATGGTTTGCACAAGACCAGATATTGCACATGCAGTGAGAGTTGTGAGCAGGTATATGAACAATCCAGGTAAATAACATTGGGATGTATTAAAGTGGATTCTCAGGTATTTGAGAGGTACTGCTACTCATGCATTATGTTTTGTAGGTTCAGACACTTTTTTAAAGGGATATGTTGATTCAGATATGCCCGGTGATAAAGAGAGTAGAAGGAGCACCACAGGGTATGTTTTTACTATAGGTGGAACATCAGTAAGTTGGATTTCGAAACTACAAAAGGTTGTTTCACTTTCAACAACAGAAGCAGAGTATGTTGTTGCTACATAGGCTAGTAAATAAATGATTTGGTTACATATTTTTATGAAGGAATTGGGAAAGAAGAAACAGAATAGCAGGTTGTACTGTGACAGTGAGAGTGTCATTCATCTTGCAAATAACTCATCCTTCCATTCGAAGACTAAGCATATATATCTGAGGTACCATTTCATACGATCTGTCTTGAAAGATGGACATTTGAAGTTGGAAAAGATACACACTAGCCAAAATAATGCTGACATGTTAACAAAGGGAGTAACTAGGGAGAAACAGAATTATTTCCCAGTTTCAGTTGGTCTTCAAGCATGAAGGTGAAGATGAGAAATTTTTCAGGTCCAAGAAGGTTCATAGTCCAGCAGATACAACAACGGTGGAGTTGTTGAGATCAGTCTCCAAGTGGGAGATTGTTGGTTGTGGAGCCTGATTATCTTCCTAATTCAGAGGTATTTATTTTCAACCGTGTTTATACCCCATGAAGACTTTACATCCCAGAAGAATGTACACTCACCCACGTGGGGGAGTGCAGGGGGGGTTACCCCCCTACAGGGTTCGGGGGGCCTTGTAAATGTATATTGTAATTTCATTATAAATATGGACCGTTCATTATAAGGTCGCATATCTGACGGTAGAAGTTATGTTAGAGTTTTTTTCCCTAGAAGGCAACCCTCTTTTATGAGGAAAATATATTGTGGCTATGCATCATGGTGAATATTGTATTCTGAGAGAGGAGACTGTGAGAGAAAGAAGAGGAAGTTACAATGGGTGTGTTTTAGGTTGTATCCCTTCATTTGTTGGATAATAATAAAGGAAGGACGTATCCCACACTGGGTGAACCATCTATATTTGTGTCTCTATTGTATTGTGTATCTTTTGCGTTTTATTTCCGTATTTGTTTTATTTTATTTCTATGTGATCATGTTTTTCTAACACCCACAAGGTAACGTACAACCCTTTTCTAGCTTGGAAAACCCAATGCTTGAACCAATGTATGGGATGGATGAGAGGGAAAAGATGAAAAGTGGTGGGAATGGACAATGACCTTTCATGAACCAACCCAGTGGCATCTCAAACTTTATGGGAACCAACTTGCTAGGGAATCTTTTCATTCCTCCCAGGTGTGGACAGGTGGAAAGGCATAAGGTCCAAGCACACATTAGAAAAAATAATTAAATGCACATATTCAAATGTTTTGAGAATCAAAGTAACACATACCATGATGCCCGGACTCATTACCTCATGGAGAAAGACCCACTTGTTGCTTAAGGACCATGTCGATGGGATAGATGTTGTTTTCATTGAAAAGGTGGAGGCATTGAAGAAGAAGAAGGATGTGCCCTCCAGGGATAGGCTCAAGTCAATATGGCTCTTGGTACTCCATGTCTAGGACCTATGGGCCTCGAGACATAATCTCCTTAGTTATCCCTAGGGTAGGGGATAATAGGGCCTACTGATCACTTCTACGATGAGTATGGTAGATGATTAATGTAAAGTTGTGAATGCTTGTTGATAAATACTTCTGATATAATAGAAAGATAATGGAGATCAAATTTCAAAATTTCTTGGTTTATATTACTTTTTGTATCTCTGGAATGTTATTATGGTGTTGTTTGTTATGCATTACACTTCTTTATCCTTAATTGATTTTCTATATAGCTCTATTCTCTCGTATTGGTTTATGATGTGTTAAAGGATCTGAATAGAATAATCTATATTGCTTAAGAATTTTAGATTTTTAGCTCGGGAGGTACTCCACATGTTTTGTCTTGTATGCGGATATTACCTCATATTTACACTACCAAGCACTTAACTTTGTAATAGTTTTTATAAATTTGTTTTAAGTGGTTCTTTTATTAAAGTGACTTTTTAATAAAGTGTACCTTCTAATTCTAAAGTGACTTTATTTTCATAAAGCACTTATGTAATAAAGTGAAATCACTTTAATATTTCAAGTGATTCATTTTGGAGGGAATGGATCATGGCCCTTGCTCTTGAAAAATGCAAGATCTAACATTGGCCTTTGGATTTAGGGTTGGGGAAGGTGAAAAGACACTTTGGAGGAAAATTTTCATTTTCATATTTATAAAAGAATGCATTGGGTAGTGCGAAAGACACATCGAGAAGACATCGGAAGGAGATTGAGAGATATTTTTTGAGTATGCTTGAGAGAGGAAAGTGAGCAGCAAAGAGGGCACGTTTTCCAAGGAAGGAGGGCACAAATCCCAAGAAAAAATTTCTGTGATTTTTGGGCCAAGTTATTTTTCTGTTGTGGGAGGTCCTACTATACGGATACATACAGTCCGTACAATTTTTTACAGTCCCTACAGTTCGTACATCCGTACGGATTTGGCATGGAAATCAAGGCAATTTTGGGCACGATTTTTTAGGCAGATTTCATAATGTTGTTCATTGTTTCTAGTCCATACGGAATAGTCCGTACATCTAACTGTTTCCACAGAAATCGAGGTATGGAAGAGGTCGTACAACAGTATGGATTTGGCACAGAAAATGAGGCATAAATTGGTGGGATTGTTTTGGTGTTGTGAGGTATTTTCCTTGGCTGGAAATATGTATTTGTTGTTGTTTTGTAATTTCCTAAAGCTGAATAATAATATCTCTCTCTCTCTCTCTCTCTCTCGTTGGTTTTCCCCACATTGGGGTTTTCCCTGGCATTTGCCTAAATTTTTGAGTGTTATGGGTTGTTTTCCACTGTGTTATTGTCGCTGCATATTTTGCTTAGCAATGTGTATTTCTACTTATGGTAATTTCTGAATGTGGGTTTAAGGAATTTATGCAATTTATGAAGACAATTATCTCTAGGTTGCTAAGTGTATGAAAGAAATTTCATTTGCTAATTTTTTCATTAAAAATCTTCATGGTATCAGATCTTTGTATCTGACAGTGGGTAGTGTGATTTTTGGGCAAAAAGAGTGTGATTGTTTTCCTTGAGTTGTGATAGGGAATATGGTTGCAAGAATTAGATGTGAGGATCAGTTGGATGGCATTTCCAGCTATTTGCAGTGGAAGGTCTGATTGTCAGTCGTTCTCAAGGAGAAAAAAAATTATAACTATGTCAACTCTATTGTGGCACATCCCGCAATAGATCCTATTGCTTTGGACTTGCATGAGGTCAAGGAAGACAAAGCTTGGAGGATTATTCTGGATGGGGTGAAGGATCACCTTATCCCACACTTTGCTGAGAAAAATACTACCAAGGAGATGTGGGATGCACTTAAAAACTTGTTTGAGGCGAAGAACGAGAACCGGAAGATGGCCTTGAAGGCTAAGTTTCATGATACCAAGATGGTAAGGAGGAGAGTGTCTCTTCTATCTTACCCAGGTGGCTCAAGTAAAAGATGAGTTGACAATTGTTGGAGAGGTCATTACGGATTATGAGTTGGTGAGGATAGCCTTAAATGGATTCACCAAAGAATGGGAAGTCTTCATGAAGTGTGTGGTGGGATGTGAACATATACTAGATTGAAGCAGCATGTGGGATGATTTCACTCAGGAGGAGATCCAAGAAAGATCTTAGAGCAGTGAACAGAAGACAGACAGAGCTGATGAGAATGTTTCTCTTACTGCAAAGAGCAAGAAGAAAGGAAGTTCTGGATGGGACTTGAGTAAATTTAGATGCCATTGTTGTAACCAGTTGGGGCACCTTGCCTCTCATTGCCCTGAGAGGAAGAAGAAGAAGAAGGAACCAGAAGAGCCTGAGACATCTACTACAGCAGCCATGGAGGACTTTGCTTTAAAGTACGAAAAGGAATTTTCTTGGTGAGCCTAGTTTCCACTGTCGACAGTGGAGGATTTGGAGGTGATATCAGATGGATTGTGGATAGTGGAGCCTCTAGCCACATGACGGGAATCTTGCAAGTATTCCTAGATTTCACAAAGATTGGTCCTGGTCGACAGGAGGTAAATGAAGGTGGTATGGAGAAAGTTGTACGTGGAGTTGGGAATGTTAGATTCCAACTCAAGTTTGGGGGACTCTTGGAGCTTGATGGAGTTCTCTTTATTCCAGGGTTGAGGGTTAACTTTCTCTCAGTCTCAACCTTGGAGGATGTAGGATATTTCATATTGTTCAAGAGGGAACATGTCTTTATCTACAGGAAGAGAGTGGACCCAGTAGAGCTGTAGTTGATTGGTAACCGGGTGGACAAGTTGTAAATGTTGAGAGGACAACCTTCGATGTATGATTCAGCATCGGTTGAGGAGCATGAGGAGGCCTCTGAGACTACGATGGTGCCAAGGATTCAGTCTTGCATTCTGAGAGAAGAGAGAGAGTCTCTTCTGAGCACTAGCAGGAGTCTTAGCCAGGTTGATCAAACCAATGCTCAAGATCAAGTGAGCTCAAGGTTACAGGATGTTGCCAAGAGAAGATCTTCTAGTTCGAGTTTTGTGTAGGTGTTGAGAATGGATCCAGGTTTAGAGGGAGATCCTACAGAGCACAGTGTGATGGGACCAAATGATGGATATGGCAGCGAGTACATCCCTCGCTAAGAGGGAGTGTTATATTTTTAGCTCGGGAGGTACTCTGTATGTTTTGTCTTGTATGCAGATGTTACCTCATATTTACACTACCAGGCACTTAACTTTGTAATAGTTTTTATAAAGTTGTTTTAAGTGGTTATTTTATTAAAGTGACTTTTTAATAAAGTGTACCTTATCATTTTGAGGTGACTTTATTTTCATAAAGCACTTATGTAATAAAGTGAAATCACCTTAATATTTCAAGTGATTCATTTTGGAGGGAATGGATCATGACCCTTGATCTTGAAAAAGGAAAGATCTCATCTTGGCCTTTGGATTTAGGGTTGGGGAAGGTGAAAAATTTGGAGGGAAAATGTCATTTTCATATTTATAAAAGAATGCATTGGGTAGTGTGCAAGACACATCGAGAAGACATCAGGAGAAGATTGAGAGAGATTTTTTGAGTATGCTTGAGAGAGGAAAGTGAGAAGCAAGGAGGGCACGTTTATCAAGGAAGCAGGGCACAAATCCCAAGAAAACATTTATGTGATTTTTTGGCCGAGTTATTTTTCTGTTGTGGGAGGTCATACTGTATGGATCCGTACAGCCATATGTATTTGGCATGAAAATCAAGGCATTTTTTGGCATGGTTTTCAAGGAAGATTTAAAACTTTTGTTCATTGTTTCTGGGTTGTATGGAATAGTCTGTAAATCTTACCGTTGGCACATAAATTGAGGTACGAAAGAGGTTGTACAGCAGAAAAGATTTGGCATAGACAATGAGGCAAAAATTGGTGGGACTGTTTTGATGTTGTGAGGTATTTTCCTTGTCTGGAAATGTGTATTTGTTGTTGTTTTGTACTTTACTGAAGTTGAATAATAATATCTCTCTCTCTCATTGGGTTCCTCCACATTGGTATTTTCCCTAGCATTTGCCTAAATTTCTGAGTGTTATGGGTTGATGTCCACTATGTTATTTCCGCTGCATATTTTTCTTAGCAATGTGTATTTCTTCTTATGGTAATTTTTGAATGTGGGTTTAAGGCATTTATGAAATTTATGAAGATAGTTATCTCTAGGTTGCTAAGTGTATGACAGAAATTTCATTTGTTGATTTTTGTCATTAAAAATCTTCAAAGAATGGTAACAATCTAGATGTGTTATAAATCTGTATAGCATTCTTCTTACCCTTCCCTAAGTTTTTTTGTCTCGGTTTTGTTTCGGGTGAGACTTATTTCCTTTCGAAAATATGAAAATGCCAGCGCACTAGACTACATTGGTACCCTTTTGTTGGTAACAAGAAGAGGACCTTGGTCTAACAACTTGTCACCAACAAAATGGTTTTGTTGCTAGGACCCTGACTTTACAAGGGAACCTGTAAGGAGATTGCTTCCACGGATCCACAAGTCTAACGTTCGGAAGTAGTGGGAACATAAGTGTGATGCATTCATACTGAAGGAAGTGGAGTTACAGAATTTGAATTGGAATGTTGCCAAGGATTATGTCTTCTACTCAAAAAGATCAAGCGACTAGTATGATATATTTTTGGTAGAATTCCTGGAAAATTTGTTCCAATGGGTATATCGGCTACAAGAATCACTAGAGTTCAAAGAATAGGTAAAATAAATCGGTTCTTGGGATACAGAGAGGCTAGCATATCTTCTCCGATTGGATCACCATATTACTCGAGCAATGCATTTCAAGGTTGCCACATCCCTGGAAGTCTATATCACCGAGTTTGCAGTGGAGAACCACCAATATTTTTCATGATCTGAAGCAATATTCAAGAAAGGGGCACGGGGAAAATTGTTGAGGGAAATTACCCTCTGGATGAAGGTCTTGTTGGTGAAAGAGAGGATGATAGTTGTTCCCTCGCATGAGATGGAAGCCTAAACCCATGCACTCAAGGTTGAGCGATCTTGGGGAAGGTTCATGACCGAAGAAGGGGAATAGGTACTTTGATAGATGGGGGAAGAGAAAACTGCAAGAAGTGAGTGTGCCTTGAGGAGAGTCACCATAGTTTTGAAATGGTGGTGGGGAAAGGTAAAAAGAGAAGTGAAGCATATTGAAGTGTTTCAAAAAGAAATCAGACAAGGAGGAATGGATGAAATAAATTCAAAAGAGTTGTGGAAGTTGTAAAGACAAGAAATATTGGCCAGTCTAACATTGTAGGAAAAAGAAGCGTAGAAATAAATAAGTCCCCTGAAGAGTGGACAAGACAAGGAAGGATTAGAAGCAAGAGAGGAAGAAGGGCGTCTAGATATTGCAAAATATAGAGAAGATTTGACTCCAATATCAAGAGGATTCGACCACAAAGCATAGAAGGTTGCTCCGATACAAGAAAATGAGACCCCCCAAATCAAAGAAACTCACCCGTAATTCAGTGGAACCAGCCTCGAGTCATTCATCCCCCAGGCACCTCCAATACCCTTGGTAAGCTCAGTACCTCATACTCATGCAAATCCTATTTCGTTGAACTCAGTCAGTTCAGCAAGAACCACAATTGTAAATAGTGGGAGGATAGTAGGGTCTCCTAGTAGATCGCAACCAGGGCCATTAGGATTTATTTTGATAGAAACAAGAACATCAACAATGGATGGAAACATAGGAGGTTCAATCGTTGATACCCATAGTTCTAGGGCAAGGGGGATGAGAACATATGACAACATTGGTTTCTATGTGAGGCCATCTGGAGGTCCAGAGGGACCCTGGATGTGAACAAGTTGGTGTAATTACAAACTACATTGAGGGGTCATGCCCTCAAATGGTACATGAAGGATATTGATCCTGGTGTAAAAGTACATGCATTTTCCCATCACCACAAGCATTAGGAATTCATTGTTGAATTCAAGTTACCTCTCTGAGTTGTGCTATTTACAGTAGAGGGAGGGGGATTTCGCATGGGAATTCAGTCAGAAGTTTAAGGACACTATTGAGAGATTAGCGCACCCAATTCATGAAGACCACCAAAGGAAATGGCACATCCAAGGGTTTCTACCTTTGACATGAATCCCCTTGATGCAACAGAGAATAGCTACATTGATAGATGCTTTGGAACAATCAATGAAGATTGAATCCATGGAGGGATACCCATGGGTCATGAGGATAACTAGACTTTTGGTAGATTCAAACATGTCGAACCTCGAAGGACAGATATCTTCACTCATAGAGAAGGTCTAGGAATTAAATCTACTAAGGCCAACTATTGTGTTGCTTGTATGTTTAGTATAATGCACTCATTAATTATCAATCTGGGATTCGTAATCGACAGAGTTACAAGACACCAGTAAGAAAGGTAATTTCTAAAGTCACAAGTATAGAATTAAACTAGATTATGCATGTTGGAAACAAATCAAAATAGCAAACTGCAATGCACTTTGGTTGTCTTTCACAGAGAGGCTATCCACTCCATTATGGCACATGCAAGTATGAGATGGAGTTGGTTTGACAGATCAACTCTGCTATCTGACCCAGAAAACTAACTATGCAATCCACACTTCTGAAAAGGGAAATCACACATCAATCATCAAGACATAGCATGGGTAGTTCAATAGTCAATATATTGAGTATGATGTGGTTCACAATGTGTTGTTGTGGACTTCACTAGTTCTCCTTCAAATATGTCTGACCACTGCTACCAACATTCATGTCTAAAAACCAAATTCATAAAAACAGAGCATATGCAAAAACACATCAAGTAAAGATCTCTAAGCAATTATATAATGGAAATCCTAGTCTAAGATGTATTGCTATTATCTAACAGAGTTAAAGCTTTAGCTAATTTAATGTTTACACTACTGAAAATAAATACTAATGCTAATATAGGAAGAGGTTGACCTTTGTTGGGTGGTGGGCCCTTGCCGCTTCAACAGGTCAGCTACTGAAGTCTACAGGAGGCTTGTCTCCAACACACACATTACTCTCACTCACATTTCAAAGCATGAAATAAAACTTTCGTTAACAGCTCAACTCATACTCAATCATACATAATCATAATATGGAGATAAATGACATTCTATTAATATTCACTCAGAATATGTTCTGTACTATCACGCGCTGCTTCACATATTGGTAATATGCTAACTCTCCTACACTTCCACCATCCTTGCCACGGCTATTTAATAGTCTTAATCGTGTAACACAAGGAGGAGAAGTGATTTGCAAATCAATCAGTTGTTAAATTCAATCATTCAGTTACATATTTAGCTTCATCCTCATGACACAAAGTGCATGAGGATGAGGCAATCAACAAACTATTCTTATCATAGCCTTGCTAAAGAAAATAGACATCCACCAATTGGCTTAGGCAAGATCTAGATCTTAACTTAGTGTATTAGGTTCTCCCATATTGGTACCGGATCGTAATAGGTAGATGGTACCGAATCATGACAGTGCACAAAAGGCAGTACCGGATCATGACAGTGTGTGGTCGTTGGTACCGGATCACAACAGACGAGATTTTAGTACCGGATGAGTTTGGTACCGGATTCAGACAGTGGCGGTCTTGGTGCGCAGGTACCAAATAGCTGAGTTGGTATAGGAACGTTGGATATCTAGAGGTCAAAGATTTATATATGGTAAATTAAAGCATTAGTACATGAAATATTTAATTCCTTAACTCTATAAACCACAAAATACATGAATTAACCATACTTTACCTTATGACCTTGTCATTGCCTAATGGTACCGTTCGTGTCATTCACCCAAGCTCTAGGTAGGCCAAAAATGTATAAATGAAGAGTATAATAGGGTAATGGGGATGTCAATTTCGGGTCTCAACATTCCCCCATGCCAAAATCATTGCATGTCCTCATGCAACTGGAAACAAACCCAATATTTTCAAAACTTTAGACTGTGTTCTTTACTTTGGTAGATCAATGATGTTGATGGTTTAAGCCTCTTCTTTCAGCTCCCTTTTGATGACCCTAACATATTGTAGGAGTCATAATACCTTCTTGAGCTTATTAGCAGTCTCTTCATGGTCATCTTGAAGTTGTTGGCTGGTTGCTTTCAATTGCTCATTTTCCTTTTTGATATACCTATCTAAGAGTTGGTATTCCTTCACTTCTTGTTTGAGTTCCTGATTTTGTTTTTTCAATTCCCCAATATTTTTCTTCATATGTTCTTTTTTCAAGGTCTTTTTTGACTCCATCATGACTGGCTGGATGCACTCCCTTTCCTCGACTTCCTCCCTCATCCCACATAAAGTAACAGTGGCTTGCTCCTCGATCAAACTAGGGATGGTATCTTGGATTGATAAATCTTCATAAGGGGAGGTAAGATCGATTGGATCTTCCTATGTATGAGGACTGACTATTGTTTTTCCCTTATTTTCCATGCTCCTCATGGTTCTTTTACAAGGAGGTACCAGATCAGGGATGCTCACAGGATTCCTTTTCTTCTTTTCTAATTGTGAAATGGTGACAAGGGGTTGTGCCACAGACTGTTTACTTTTAGTTTCTGAGGTATGCTACCCTTTCTTCAACATTTTTTTCTGATGGCCCTCTTTCTCAACTGCCACCGTTGAAGTCTCCTCAACTAATTTGTTTTTACCTTTTGATTCGGAGCTTTTAAAAGTTTTATTGGTTGTGGAAGAGGACCCTGCTTTTTCATGTTGGCTCACTGCCCTAGATGATGGTGGAATTGTCTTATCCTTCTTGCCCTCTTTCTTTTGAGGATCCTTATTTTTCTTTAGAACATGTTGGGTTTCCTCCACAGGTTTGTTTTCTGTGGGAAGGTGCTGAGTGATAAGGGTTTTCGAACTAATCCTTTGTTTCCTAAGTTCATGTAAAACTAGCATTTTAATGAGACCTTGATGGTAAATGCTAGTCTTCTCTATTTTGGAGATGGATTTAACCCCTCTTACCATTTTTTTCAAACTCATCCATAGAAAATATGGGAAATCGATTTCAGGGCCTCCTTCAAAATGTAATAGAAGCCTAAGATGATAAATGAAGGTCATAGCATACCTTGCCTCACAAGTGAAAAATCGTTGAAGACTAGTAATCATTGGATGAAATTCTTCCTTGATGTAGTTCCTCGGGATCCCCTTTTTCCATTCAGGATGCTGATGATCTTCTTTCAAGAATTGTTGGCACATTTCTTTATTGATTCCTACACCTTTGAAGTATTTGGCTCCTCTGCTAGGTAGTTTTGTGACCTCCCTTAAGGTTTCTTCATTGATTATCAGTTGTAGATTTCCTATATGTGCAATCTCTCCATCATAGCTCTGAATAAATTCATGAGATATCTTCTCGTGCCAGCCTGTAAATTTTTCCAGAAACGGCATCCATCCCGATCTAGCATATTTTTCTTGACATAATTGAAACTCCTCGGTTTCCCTATAAATTTGGAAGACCGGTTCATGTCTACTAACCACCATCATTATAATTTGTGAGAAAAGGATCAGGCTGTAGCACAAGGGTTTGGTCAATTGGTGAGGTAAGGGTTTGGTACCAGAAAGGAGTAGGCTCGGGACTGGAGAAAGCTCACGACAAGGAGAAATATGGTGATGTTGTTGGTAATGTGAATGGTAATTTTAAGTAGGGATGCCCTAAGGAAAATTTATGACCAGGTGAGGCTTATCTGGATGGCTTCGCCACCAGATAAGCCATTTCATTTCTACCCGTTATTGTAATGATGAGGACAAGACGTTAGGTGTTCAAGGCATCATTTTGGGATAGGTGATTGGACGTTCGGGTGGTGAATTTGATGTTAGATCATGGTTCATGATATAAGATAGGTTCGTGAATTTCTTAAGGATGAAATATATTCGTGGCTTATCATTGTTATACATGATTCATATTTGGATATGATTTTTTCCCTTAACCATGTTCAAGAGTTATGAGAGGATTGATTAGGTTTAGGCATATGGGTATGAGGGATAGGCACATGGGTTTAATACTAAGGTCATAAGATCTAGTATATCTTTTCATACTTATTGTAGTTTTATGAGCATAGGAAAATAAATACCATGTTACCTTTGCTTTTACCTTTGTATGATTAATACCCATAGCATGTGTGACTGCTTGTAAATTGTCAGAATTCATCCTTTTAGACTGAAGCTTATTGAAAACTTGGTACGGGAATATCCTGTACTTCTGTCATTCTGTGCTTATCTTCTTTTGTATTTGGTTCTGCAGGGTGATTATATGAGTCTGGAAAAGAGTTCTGAAGGGGATCTTTGACCTTCCCCCATGCCAAATATGTTGTATATCTGTATGCAAGAAGATTCAACATTTTATATCATAAAGGAGAAAAGATGATAAGATCAAAAGAAACCAATCAAATTCCAGAAGTACATTTATCACCTAGAATATGATCTAATACCTAAAAAGTGAAATTGCCCTTCTTTTGATGGATTATTGGCAAAGGGTAGCATTCAACAGTGAAACAGGAAATATTTATATGTTTTCCAGAAGAACAGATCCCACCTAACTTGCTTCAAAGATTTACTATCATTGGATGTTATAGATAAATTTCACAGTATAAGTAGATTAGACTCCCTAGTTAGGGCTCCACTCTTAAGAAGTTTCCTTCTTAGATAG
>SNQJ01S0000332.1:215477-227705 GCA_010110895.2 Picea sitchensis | reverse complement strand
GGGGGGGGGTCCGAGTTGTATGGAGAAAATGGGCGGGTAGAACTTAGGATAGAGTGGATTTGGGTTTTTTGTTTTTATAATATTTGTTTCATTTATTCGTTTGGTTTTTGTTTTATTTTATTTTTGTTTTTATTTTGTGTTTTTTATTATTTGTTTTATTTTTTTATTTTTTGTTATATTATATTTATTTACTTTGTTTTTATTAAATGGGTTTTATAATAATTAATGTTTAATGCTATTTTATTTTAATGTTTAACACTAACCTAAATTAACGTAAACACTAACTTAATTATTGGTTAATTAATTAATTATTAATTAGTCTAACCTATTCTAACTATACTAAATTTTATTACTAACATTATTAATTAGGCTAATCATTTATTTATTATCAATTTCTTTACTAAACTAACCAATATTCTATTATCCTAAGTTTGTTTATGCAGGAATGAGTGGCGGGCGAGATGTAGTCAATGAGACAAATGGGCAAGGGAGTGAGGGCGTAGAGGTGGATGAAGGATGTAGCTAGGGTGATGAAGGATCAGGCGAAATAGATGGAGGGAAAAATGGAATCAACCGAGCCAGATGTCTTCATCACGGGAGCAACGCAAAATCAAAAGCCAAAGAATCGAGTTACCTATGATTATAGGACCCCAACATAGGCTCCACTTGGGGATGGAAATTCCTGAGGAGGTGTCAAGAATCTCAGATCTCTGAACATCTAGACCAATGCTTTATTCGTTCGGCCATGGAGTCAAAAGCTTGAAACTATAACTTAACTGATAGAATGAAAATTGACTACTGAATGAACTTATTTATGGAACCAGACCATCAAAATATTAGGGCTTTGACATGGCTTCAAATCTTGATGATAATTGTTCACTTGTTGAAGATATATATATACAATCATGTGAAATGATCCCTCCAGTGTATCCAATCAAGCAAATGACTATTTGACTTATGTTGGTATTTAGCTGCACCAGACATAAAGGAAAATTCTGAAAATGGTAACTTAAAGTGTTCGCTAAACATGTGCTCATGATCCATAAATACAAGAAAATTCATCTTCCCCGATGGCTACAACAAATTGAAAAATGGGTCTTCAATAATATTAGGAGAAAGGGAAGTTTGTTCTTGAAAATCTGTGTTTGAGGCAACCATATTATCAATAGAAAAAATGTGCACCTCCATAGGATCTGGGACAATCTGTTCTTCTTCAACAGACTTTTCATTTTATGAACCTGGAGGAAGATCATCCTATGTAAGAGGCTCTAAAACAACCTCTTGTTTTTCACTTGTTTCCTGCTGCTCATTACTTTTGAACTCAATGGATGACTGGTGATTCTCAAGAATCTTAATGCAAACCAACTCAGAATTAGGATCTTCATCAAGGAGTAGAGGGAAACTGAAATGACCATTGTCATATGTATCTTGTGTGCTAAAATAAAAACATGACTGCTGCAAACTTTCATCAAATTTGAATGCAGAAACATGGCTTTCAATAGTATGATGTCTTGTTTCATCGACAATCAAGGAAGAAACTAATGTCTTAGAATTGTCCTGATTTTTATGGCAGCTGGATTCTATTTTTTTTCATGAGACTGTTGTAGATCAACAAATGAATTTTCAACAATATGCTCAATTACCTTCACTTGTTGATTAGTAAGAAGCAATGGTTCTTCAATTTGATCTTCTGCCATTGAAAGAGCTATAATGTTGATGTTGTCATCCATGGGCTATGAAACAACTTTCTCTCTTTCAATCCACTCTCCCTTTACTGAAAAAGGAGGAAGTTCTACATGTGTACGAGGTTCCAAAACAACCCCTTCCTCTTCACTATTCTCCGCTTGTTGATCCTTGACAATTTGATCAATTTTATCTTCAACTGCATAAATTGTTGATTGGTGGTAATCCACTTGAAAATCATGGAAACAACCCCTTTCTATTCTTTGTTCTTTCCATTGAGATGAAAATTCATACAGAGCTTCTTTAATCTCATCATCTATATTTTATTCATCACCATACATATTTACCAGATATTGGAAGAAATATTCAAAATATGCACAACATTTTTCAGCCCAAGGCAAGGGAAGACAAAATTCCTTAAAATGATCATAAAAGACTGCATGAAAATAGTTAAGAGAACATAAACTTGCAGATGGAAAAACTTCATACCAAAATCTAGCTTTGTCTTCTAAGGTTGGCATGAATATTTTCATTAAATAGTCTTCAGGAAACTTAACCCCAAGCTTGCATATATGCAAATGAAATTTGAACAAATGCATAACAACATGATCTCCCTTTTGATCTTTAAATAATGGAAGATAATTCAACCAATTAACAGGGGGATAGGGTTTTGAAACCTAGGAATACCAGATCTGTCCGTAGGAGCATACCTACGTTCTTTTCTTGAACTCATCTTGATTTTTGGATCTGGCTACTAGTGGAATCTCCCCGAAAAATTTGAAACTCTGTTTGGAGTCCCTAGGTGAATATTTCAGCCTTCACACGCCTGATCACTATCCACCATCAGTAATCAGATCTGGAATTTGAAGTGCACTATTGGAGAAATCTCCCCAGTATGGTCGCCATTGTTAAGGTTTAAGCTATTATTAGAGTTCTTTGCATTTCACTAGATAACAATAGCACAAGATAGGATCACTGAGAAATACACAATCACAAGAGACACATCATTTATCCTGGGAAACCCTCACGGGTGAGAAAACCCAGCAAAACTTCCTTATTATAGATAGCCAATACAATGCCAAGAGATAACTCAAACAAATACATAAAGTCCTCTCCCAATAATGCACCTCTCTCTCTCTCTCTCTCTTCTCCAACTGCAGCTCCGAAACTTGCTCCTCAATGAACAAGTGAGTGTGTGTCTAAATGAGGTGCTAGCCTCCTTATTTATACAACTCTGGCACATGCGGATGAAGGTGTGTCTTCAATGGCAGGGCCAACTTGTTCTTGTGGGTGGTTATAACCACCTTTAATATATTATGGGGCCGTCTTCTTATTCTGCCTATTACAATTATGTTTTTACCAATCCACAAAAGTGGATTTGGTCTTTTACAATAGCCAACATGATCAATCCACAATAGGGGATTGATCTAATGAATAATACATCAATAATAATTAGAATACACTTTGCAATTACATTATTTCAACACTCCCCCTTAACAAGAAGGGTATTCTAGAACAACATTAGGCGAGAGAGAGGAAAACATCATCGACAACATCAGGTGGGTGAGAGGACAACATCATCAATATCATCTTGGAACACTGACTGGAATATCTATAAATCATCGGAAGCTTTTCTCATCATTAACACAACATAGAGGTTGCAGCATCATCAAAACAACATGGAGCTGGAGTAACATCATCATCCTCATCGGCATGAGGCTAAGGTAACATCATCGTCATCATCGTCATCATCTTCATCATTAAAGCTGAAATAATATCACCATCATCATCTTCAGCAAGGACTCAGGAGCTGAAGTGGCATCATCATCATCATCTTTAGCAAGAGGCTGAAGTGGCATCATCATCATCATCTTTAGCAAGACGCTGAAGTGGCATCATCATCATCATATTTAGCAAGAGGGTGAAGTGGCATCATCATCATCATCATCTTCAACAAGAAGATGAAGTGGCATAATCATCATCAACTGCATCAACATGGATTAGTATAATACTAATACATCATCATCATCAATAACAACACAAGGCTGATACAACATCAAAATAAGAAATATCACATCACAAAGGCTAGAAACACAACATGAGGCTGGCAACACATCATCACAACACGAGGCTGGCACATCATCACAACACGAGGCTGGTATGTCATTGGCACGAGGTTGGCATCACAACACTTAGCTCGCAACACATCATCGCAACATGCGGCTGACACATCATCACAACACGAGGTTGTCTCATCATCACAACACGAGGTTGGCTCATCATCACAACACAAGGCTGGCACACTACACAATAATTAAGCTGGAATCACAACACGACATTTAAGCTGGAAGCACAATACTAGACTGGATTTACGTCACAACAATTAAGCTGGAAGCACAGTACTAGGCCGACATATCTCAACACAATAATTAAGCTGGAAGCATAGTACTAGACTGGATTTACGTCACAACAATTAAGATGGAAGCATAGTACTAGGCTGGCATATCTCAACACAACAATTAATATGGAAGCACAATACTATATTGGCTTTACGTCACAACAATTAAGCTGGAAGCACAGTACTAGGGTAGCATATCTCAACACAACAATTAAGATGGAAGCAGAGTACTAGACTGGCTTTACGTCACAACAATTAAGCTGGAAGCACAGTGCTAGGCTGGCATATCTCAACACATCAATCCTCCCCCTTTCGAGGGAGGTCCTTTCAGACTATACCACGCTTATCTCGAAAGTGCTCAAACTTTACATGAGATAGAGGCTTGGTCAACACATCAACAACCTGTTCATCCGTGCTAATATATTGGAGATTTATGGCTCCTCTCTGCACCATGTCACAGATGTAATGATACCGAATCTCTATGTGCTTTGACTTATCATGAAATACAAGATTCTCTGTCATCTTTATGAAGCTCTAGTTATCACATAGGATTGTGGTTTCTTCCATATCTAGGTCGAATAGACCAGTCAACAACTTACAAAGCCATATAGCTTTGCAGCTGGCAGAACATGCAACAATGTATTCTTCTTCCACTATACTGAGAGAAATGATGGATTGCTTCATACTCTGCCATGAGACCATGGATGATCCCAAACTAAAACAACATCCTTAAGTGGTCTTCCTGTCAAAGACACTTCTATCCAAATCTGAATCAGTGTACCCACTCAGTGTGAGATCATGATCTCCATCATAGCTGGGACCACAATCTAATGTACCCTTAAGGTACCTCATCGCATGTTTTGCAGCAACTAGGTGAACATGTCTGGGTTCTACCATAAACTGACTCAAAGTGTTCATGACAAACCAGATATCTGGTCCGGTGTTCATTAGGTACATCAACGATCCAATGATCTGTCTATACAACGTGGAATTAATCAATTCTGATGAAGTGTCGACCAGAAGCTTCAACTTCGTTTCCATGGGTGTATTCATGGACTTTCACTCCAACATGTCAACTCTCTTCAGGATTCCAATTTCATACTTCCCTTGGTTAAGGAAGATTCACTCTGGGCTCTGCCATACCTCAAGACCTAAGAACCAATGCATTAGGCCAAGGTATTTCATCTCAAATTCTGTGGCGATATTCTTCTTACATTCGGTGATGAAATTTTCTTCTCCAGTTAAGAATAAGGCATCCACATGTAGCAACAATATCACTGGCTCATCATTCATAACCTTGAAGTAGAGGTTAGAATCAACTTTACTCTTGGTAAAGCCCAAGCTCATTAGGAAACTGACAATTCTTCCATATCAAGCTTTAGGAGCTTGCTTCAACACGTACAGATCCTTTTTCAACTGGCAGACATGATTCTTTCTATCTTCAATCTTTAAATCAATTTTTCTCATTACATTGTACCAATCTGGTACACTTTCTCATTTGCAACTCAATCTGCACAATCATGTGCTAGCTCAATGTGCTTTCTGCAAGGAACTATGTGTCTCACTGTCTGGGAGTATGTCCTCTATTCTCTCTGCAACTGTTCCTTCTGGAATCTAGGACTCTGCACCTGCAACTGCTCTGAGGCTGAGAATGACTGCTTAATTCTCACTGTGTTTGCTAAAATCTGAGAGTAAATCCTCTTATTCTATCATGGAAACAATTTCATCTGAAACTAAGAGTGGATCAATAACTAATACTGAATATAGCTCTTCTTCTTTCATGGAGGTAACTCTATATTTTATTGTAGTCATGTATCCATGACCCAACTAGTTTACTGCACCAACTGCCACTCAGTTTTAAATATGGGGATTTCTCCCCCTGCATCTCATACTATATATGAATCATGGTTTTTTTGGTTGTCTTCATAAATACTGGAACTATTTCTTCAATAAGTTTCTTGTCATAGTCTTCTCCCTTTTGCTGGGAGAATCCTCTGGACATAAATCAAGCTTTGTACATCTGCAACATGTTTGATTTGTATAGATCAATATTGGAAGTCAATACTGACTTCTCTTCTCACGGAAGAATCCATATCCTAGTCTTTCTGACTGGCTTCCTTCTTTGTCACTGAAACAAGGGATTCTTCCCAAGAGATTTCATATCTCTTAGAAGTTTCTGAAGCTATGATCTAGTCTTCTCACGACATCTGTCTCCCAGTCATGGAAGTTGACTCTTCATATGATACTTTTTGATATCAGGCTTACTCTCGATTTCTTCTGAGTCTATAAGGAATTCATCATCTCTTATAGGGTATACTTGGTGTTGAATACCAAGTCGATTTCTTCTTCCTGTTCTAGTGTTCGGTCATTTTTGGAGCCTTCTTCTCCTTTCATTCAATCTTCATATGAGAGATTCTGGATCTCAAGAGATATCTTCTTCTTCATCTTCTTTGGTACATGGGTGTATATGGTCATGTACATAGTCTCCTTCATGTCTTATTTAATATGTTTCCTTCTGCAACCTTCACTATAGCTTCCTCAAGGTTATTACCTATGACCTGAAATAAGGTCAACAAAACAACAAGCAAGAATAATATCATTTTGATAATAGTAGATAAAGCGATAGCACGAATAATCATCACAATAGCTCCTTTAGAGATATCACTCGTGGCTTGTCAAAAGAAAAGATCAAAAGTAAGAGATACAATACGAAATGAGGTCAACACTCTTATAGTGTTGTGATCGAACATTCTTTCATGGCAACCTAGAACTAACACACGAGGTTTCTCCTGGGATCTGGAGTCGTGTCCTCAAGAATGAATACTTTCCTTTTCTTCCAAGTCTCCTTCACTCAAGATGACAAGTGATTTCTTCAACCTGTCTTCTGTACTGAGACAATACGTTATCTTGATAGAAGTTTGGGTTAGAGGATAAGCTCTATGATCTCAAATTTTAATCCATCTAATACCTTGACTCAGAATTTGATCAAAGGTTAGAATGATGGTCATAGCTACAACATGCAACACTAATCAAAATAATGTCATAACAAATAGATGCATATGAGAATAATCACACCTGGGTTGCATCATTCCTCTGAATGTGTTGGATCTTGAGATCCTTCTGAATCTATGGTAAGTGATCCCTTCTCCTGAAAATACCCTTTAAAGCTTAACCGTTTAAACATGTGTAAGTACATAACTCTGAAAACATTTGTAGGTAGAGGCACCATCTGGTAGCAGCGATAATGATCAACTCTTAATAAATTCAAGGGTGACTGCAACTGGTACTACGACTGCAACTGCAACTGATACTGCAACTGCAATTGATACTACAACTGGTTTTGAGACTGCAACTGCAACTGCAACTTAGGGTTTTATGAACAAACCCTAATTTTTCAAACTTAAAATTTTGAAATTTTGATCCAGGGGATAGATGCGCTGAGTTGAGGTGAGTAAGCTGGTGCAGTCAGATTTATGAAAATCCAACTTTTACCCCCTCAAAATTGACCAACGGATTTCTGGACTGGTGCTTCTGGTTTTTTGGTACTTTTGGTACTCTGGTTTTCTAGTACTTTGAGAAAACTAGGGTTTCACTTTCCGGGAGATATAGCCACTGAAAAGTTGCGTTGAGGATGTCAAAGTGATCCTTGAGGAAGGAAACACTTTTCTAGATGGTTTTGGGGCTGAAATACTTCTTCAATAAAAAACCCTAATTTGCATGTATGACAAGAATGACGATTTTCACTTTCTCTTGTGAAATAAGCTCTCTTCAGCTTAGCTCTGATACCATGTTAAGGTTTAAGCTATTATTAGAGTTATTTTCATTTCACTAGATAACAATAGCATAAGATGAGATCATTGCGAAATACACAATCACAAGAGACATATCATTTATCCTGGGATAACCTCATGGGGGAGAAAACCCAACAAAAATTCCTTATTATAGATAGCCAATACAATGCCAAGAGATAACTCAAACAAATACAGAAATTCCTCTCTCGAGAATGTGCCTCTCTCTCCCTCTCTCTCTTCTCCAACTGCATCTCCAAATCTTGCTCCTCAATGAACAAGTGAGTGTGTGTCTAAATGAGGCGCTAGCCTCCTTATTTATACAACTCTGGCACGTGTGGACGGAGGTGTCTCTTCACTGGAAGGGATGACTTCTTCTTCTGGGTGGTTATAACCACCTTTAATATGTTATGAGGCCTCTTTAATATATTATGGGGCCGACTTCTTATTCTTCCTATTACAATTATGTTTTGATCAATCCGCAAAAAGGGATTTGGTCTTTTACAATAGCCGACATGATCAATCCACAATAGGGGATTCATCTAATGAATAATACATCAATAATAATTAGAATGCACTTTGCAGTTACCTTATTTCAACAACCATTATGTTAACGCCTTATAATTTCCCAGGTTGAGGAGGAAATCGACAGGGGTAACCACAAAACTGCTTGGAGTCAAGGATCTAGCCCTCCAAGACTCAGAGAGGGATCTCTCTATCTGATTTAACTTTTTTTAAATTGGATATTAGGCTAGCTATACTATACATGGGTTTTTTTTCTGGATTTGGTATGTTTGGGATATTGAAAACTCAAATTTACATTGGGCTATGGGGTCTACCTTTCTGAAAATGGATCTATCTTAGATGTATAAGATTGTCTCCACAGAGTAGGATAGAAAGACTGCTAGATCAAATTGAATCAAATGAAAGTGAAGGAGAGGAAAAGAAGGGAAATTCCATCAAGCATAGGAGCAACTAAGAATTCCTATGCTCAACTTCAGACGAAAACATGCAGATCATTAAAAGACCAGAAATAGAGTGCAAAAACAAATTCTGTTCTTAATCTTTCTTTTAATGATTAGATCAAGGAAAAACATGAAATGGATCTACAAATTAATAAAACAGTTACCCAAAGAGGAAAAACATCACCAGGGAGTCTAACATAAGAATCCTGCAGATACAATTTTTTATTTTTGGAGGATCATCTGGAAAATTACAAAGTATCCCTTGTGGGGCATGAATCAAGAGCTCAATAATCCACCCTTGTGAAATTCACTTATTAAAATATATGGAACATACTCTCCCCATGCTTAGGAGGTCGAATTCAAACACCTCGGCTAAAAATAGCAACAAATCCCCAAAAATCTTGAACTGTCCGCCATGAAATACGGGCCGAACTGCTGCAAAAAAGGGGTCAACTCAGACATATGTTTATATTAAATAGTGAAACATGTGTAAAACATGAAGGATTTTATTTTCTATGATTTTTTCTGGAGAAAAAACCTCTTTCTGTTTCTCCAATTTAGTCTCCATATCGTCGAAACAACTCTCGCAAAATCAGGACTAAAACAGGAAAAACACAAAACTGAAAAACATGAGGCTGAAATATGGATTTTACTCTCCCAACTGGTGGCACCTGTGAAAAATATGGAAGCATTTTTTTTTATTCATCCCGTTATGAACAAAAACCTCTCTCGGTTTTTTAAAATTCGTTTCCATTTGCCGGAAATCTGCTTCGGAAGACAACTGGTCAAACTGGAAAAAACAGGTGGTTTTGAGTTTTTGGGAGGGCGGTTTTGGAGGGTAGAGTAGTTTGGTTGGACCCCCCCTGAGGTGGTAAGTGGTATTGGTTGGGGGGGGTCCGATTTCACTAGGAGGTGACACTTTTCCCTCACAATACCACCAACTTAGACCCCATGGAGTTGATGGGACATGAGAGGGGGGGTTGAGTTGTACGAAGAAACTGCGCGTGTAGAACTTAAGATAGAGAGGATTCATGTTCTTTGTTTTTTGTTTTTATACTGTTTGTTTGGTTTTTGTTTTATTTATTTATTTATTTTGTGTTTTTTATTATTTGTTTTTTATTTTTATTTTTTGTTATATTATGTTTATTTACTTTGTTTTTTATTAAATGGGTTTTATATTAATTAATGTTTAATGTTGTTTTATTTTAATGTTAACACTAACCTAAATTAACCTAAACACTAACTTAATTTTTGGTTAATTAATTAATTAATAATTGATTAATTATTAATTAGTCTAGCCTATTCTAACTATACTAAATTTTATTACTAACATTATTAATTAGTCTAATCATTTATTTATTAAACTAACCAATATTGTATTGTCCTAAGTTTGTTTATGCAGGGATGAGTGGTGGGAGAGATGTAGTCAACGAGACAAATGGGCAAGGGAGTGAGGGCGCAAAGGTGGATGAAGGATGTAGCCAGGGTTATGAAGGATCAAGCGAAACAAATGGAGGGAAAAATGGAATCAACCGAGCTAGATGTCTTCATCACGGGAGCAACGCCATATCAACAGTTGAAGAATCGAGTTACCTATGATTATAGGACCCCAACATAGGCTCCACCTGGGGATGGAAACTGCTAAGGAGGTGTCAAGAATCTCAGATCTCTGAACATGCAGACCAGTGCTTTATTCATTCGACCATGGAGTGAAAAGTTTGAAACTATAACTTAAATGATAGAATGAAAATTGAATACTGAATGAACTTATTTATGGAAGTAGACCATCAAAATATTAGGGCTTTGACATGGCTTCAAATATTTATGATAAATTCTCACCTGCTGAAGATATATATACAATCATGTGAAATGATCCCTCGAGTGTAGCCAATCAAGAAAACGACTGTTTGACTTATGCTTGTATTCAACTGCACCAGACATAATGGTAACTTAAAGTGTCCACTGAACATGTTCTCATGATCCATAAATACAAGAAAAATCATCTTCCCTGATGGTTGTAACAAATTGGAAAAAGGGTCTTCAATAATATCAGGAGAAAGGGAAGTTTATTCTTGAAAATCTGCGTTTGAGGCAACCATATTATCAATAGCAAAAATGTGCACATGCATAGGATCTGAGACAAATTGTTCTTCTTCAACAAACTTTTCATTTTCTGAACCTGGAGGAAGATCATCCTATGTAAGAGGCTCTAAAACAACCTCTTCTTTTTCATTTCTTTCCTACTGCTCATTACTTTTGAGCTTAATGGATGATCGATGATTCTCAAGAATCTTAATGCAAACCAACTTAGAATTAGGATCTTCATCAAGGATTAGAGGGCAGATGAAATGACCATTGTTATATGTATCTTGTGTGCTAAAAGAAAAACATGATTGCTACAAACTTTCATCAAATTTGAATGCAAAAACATGGATTTCAATAGTATGATGTCTTGTTTCAACGACAATCAAGGAAGAAACTAATGTATGCAATTTTTCTTTATTATTATGGTAGATGGCTTCTATTTTTTGTTCACGAGACTGTTGTAGATCAACAAATGAATTTTCAACAATATGCTCAATTACCTTTACTTGCTGATTAGTAAGAAGTAATGGTTCTTCAATCTGATCTTCTTCCATTGAAAGAGCTATAGTGTTGATGTTGTCATCCATGGGATCTGAAACAAATTGATCTCTTTCAATCCACTCTCCCTCTACTGAAAAAGGAGGAAATTATACATGTGTATGAGGTTCCAAAACAACCCCTTCTTCTTCACTATTCTCTGCCTGTTGATCCTTGACAATCTGATCAATTTTATCTTCAACTGCAGAAATTGTTGCTTGGTGGTAATTCACTTGAAAATCATGGAAACAACCCATTTCTATTCTTTGTTCTTTCCATTGAGATGAATATTCATACAGAGCTTCTTTAATCTCATCATCTGTATTTTCTTCATCACCATACATATTTACCAGATATTGGAAGAAATCTTCAAAATATGCACAACATTTTTTAGCCCAAAGCAAGGGAAGACAAAATTCCTTAAAATGTGTTGATTAAGGTTGGTTGTCATTGATGTCAACCCTTGAAGAAAGACCCGTAGCACAAAGTTTTGGGTAATGGACCCAATAATGTTTGATGTAAATATGACTCATTATTTTTTTGTCATGGTTGATAAGAAGTAAATATGGATGAACTCCAAAGTGGTCCCCTTATGGTGAAAACCCTCACGGGAAGACGCTTTGTGGAGCAAGAGAACCCATGCTTAATTGTGGAATAATGAGATGAAGGAAAGTGAATTTGTCAGGGAAAATATCCTATATGGATAGTTCTTGTCATTTAATTTCTGGTGGTATGTGGAATGTCACATAATTCCTCACGGTTAGAGAGTTAT
>SNQJ01S0000332.1:193310-215467 GCA_010110895.2 Picea sitchensis | reverse complement strand
GAAGTGGACCCAACCCTAAAATAAGGAAAGTGGGGCCAAGTGACCTAGAAGATGTTTTTAAGGAAGCTACTTGGAGAGTATAAATAAGAGGCAAGGCTCTCTCATTTGAATCAAACTTGAGAATATTTAATATATATAGGTTTATGAGGTTTACAAATGATATCTAAGCCGAAATTTTGAGGAAAGTGAAGAAAAGAAGGCCGAAATGCAAGGAAGGATAAATTCTTTTGATGGTGCTTTCTAAGGTATGTTATTTTCAGGCCATCTCACCATTTTCGCTATAACTTTTTTTCTATAATGATTCAGATCCTGAAATTTCTATGAAAGTGAGAAAACATATCCAAGTATATTTGGTTAAAAATTCAGCTTGTGGGTCATTGTAGTTTGGGAGTTACACTCTGTGGAAAATAGGGTTTGTGGCTAGTCCTGAAACTAGTCAAAATCAGGTGTTTCGGGTAAAAACGTCATAAATTATTCATCACAGATCCAAATTCAGTGAGACAAAATGTGTTGGTTAGGTTACAGTCTGTAGTATGTTGTGTAACATTTTAATATCATTTCATCAAGTATTTGGTGCGGGGCACGCTCTACAAGGCCGCTCTCTAGAATAAGACAGAATTTAGTAAGGTATGCCATTTTTGCTATAACTCCTTTTCTGAGAGGTTCCAAGTAGTGCCACTTGGATAAATTGCATAAAACACATTGAAGAACATTGTGTATCAGTTTCAGATCTTTATACATTACAGGTTCAAAGTTATGATTACTTCAAGTTAGGGTTGTTGACTAATCCAAAACTAGGCATGTGAGACTAAAGAAAAAATTGATGAAAATGCTAGTCTCTTGTTTTTAAAAGTCAAGGAAAGGTGGTTGTAGCCACCTTCTGGTTGTAGCTGGAGAATATTGGGGGTTGTAGCCTGCTTCTGGTTGTAGCCTGATATTTGGGGAGTTGGAGCTTCCCTCAGGTTGTAGCTTGAGAAACTAGGAGGTTGGAGCCTCCTTCCTGTTGCAGTTGGAAAACAAAGGAAGTTGGTGCTTCCAATGAATGTAATTATTCAAGACATATAAGAAAAAACATTCCGTGGTTTTCTCCCGATTTGTGTTTCCACGTAAAACACTGGTGTACTGTGCATGTGTGTGATTGTTTATTTATTACTGCTCATTATTGGATAATAATTCTACATTGATATAACATTTGAAGAAAAAGGATTATAATTACGTTATTACTGATTGACCCCCCCTCTCAATAATCCAACAAAATCCTCATAAAAGACTGCATGAAAATATTTAAGAGAACACAAACTTGCAGAAGGAAAACCTTCATACCAAGATCTAGCTTTGCCTTCTAAGGTTGCCATGAATATTTTCATTAAACAGTCTTCAGGAAACTTAACCCCAAGCTTGCGTATATGCAAATGAAATTTGAACAAATGCATAAGAGCATCATATTCCTTTTGATATTTAAATAATGGAAGATAATTCAACCAATTAACACGTGGCATAGGGTATGGAAAACCAAGAATACCAGATCTGTCCATAGGAGCATACCTACGTTCTTTTCTTGAACTCATCTTGATTTCTGGATCCGACTACTAGTGGAGTCTCCCCGAAAAATTTGAAACTTTGTTTGGAGTCTCCAGGTGAATATTTTGTCCTTCACATGCCTGATCACTGTCTACCATCAATAATCATATCTGGAACTTGAAGTGCACTACACGAGAAAGCTCCCCAATATGGTTGCCATTATGTTAACGCCCTGTAATTTTCCAGGCTAAGGAGGAAATTGGCAGGGGTAACCACAATCCGCTTGGAGTCAAGGGTATAGGTCTCCAAGACTCTGAGAGGGATCTCTTTATCTAATTTAACTTTGTTTATATTGGATATTAGGCTAGATATAATGTACATGAGTTTCTTTCTAGATTTGGTATGTTTGGGATATTGAAAAATCGAATTTACATTGGGCTATGGGGTCTACCTTTCTAAAAATGGATCTATCTAAGATGTATATGATTGTCTCCACAGGGAAAGATAGAAATAATACCGAATCAAATTGAACCAAATGAAAGTGAAGGAGAGGAAAAGAAGGGAAAGTCCATCAAGCAAAGGAGTAGCTAATAATTCCTATGCTCAACTTCAGACGAAAACATGCAGATCATTAAGAGACCAGAAACAGACTGCAAAAAACAATTATGTTCTTAATATTTATTTTAATGATTAGATCAGGGAAAAACATGAAATGGATCTACGAAGTAAGAAAATAGTTACCCAGAGAGGAAAAACATCACCAGGGAGTCTAACACAAGAATCCTGCAGATACAATTTTTATTTCTGGAAGATCATCTAGAAAATTACAAAGTATCCCCTATTGGGCATGAATCAAGAGCTCAATAATCCAGCCTTGTGCATTTGAATTATTAAAATATATGGAACGAACACTCCCCGGGTTCAGGAGGTTGAATTCAAACACCCCGACTAAAAATAACAACAAATCCCCAAAAATATGGAACTCTCCGCCATGAAATACGACCCGAATTGCTGCAAAAAAGGGGTCAACTCAGACATTTGTTTCTCTTTAACAGTGACACATGTGTAAAAAATGAAGGAGTTTATTGTATATGATTTTGTCTATATCAAAAAATTCTTTCTATTTCTCCAATTTCGTCTCCAGCTTGCCAAAATAACTCTCGTAAAATCAGGACTGAAACATGAAAAATGCAAAACTGAAAAAATGAGGCTAAAATATGGCTTCGATTCTCTCAATTGGTGGCATCTGTGAAAAATATGGAAGATTTTTTTGTTCTTCATCTTGTCTGAAGAAAAAACTCTCTCGGTTTTTTAAAATTCGTTTCCATTTGCCCGTAATCCGCCTCGGAAGACAACTGGTCGAACTGGAAAAAACGAGCGGTTTTGAGTTTTTGGGAGGGCAGTTTTGGAGGGAAGAGAGGTTTGGTCGGACTGCCCTTGAGGTGGTAAGTGGTATTGGGATGGGGGGAAGTCCTATTTCACTAGGAGGTGACACTTGGGGGGGGGGGGGGGGGGGTCCTATTTCACTAGGAGGTGACACTTTTCCCTCCCAATACCACCAAATCGGACCCCATGGAGTTGATGGGATGTGAGAGGGGGGGGGTCCGAGTTTTACATAGAAAATGCGCGGGAAAAACTTAGGATAGAGTGGATTTTGGTTTTTTGTTTTTTGTTTTTATAATATTTGTTTGGTTTATTCATTTGGTTTTTGTTTTCATTATGTTTTATATTATTTGTTTTTTATTTTATTTTTTGTTATATTATGTTTATTTACTTTGTTTTTTATTAATTGGGTTTTATATTAATTAATGTTTAATGTTGTTTTATTTTAATGTTTAACACTAACCTAAATTAACCTAAACACTAACTTAATTATTGGTTAATTAATTAATTATTAATTAGTCTAACCTATTCTAACTATACTAAATTTTATTACTAACATTATTAATTAGTCTAATCATTTATTTATTATCAATTTCTTTATTAAACTAACCAATATTGTATTATCCTAAGTTTGTTTATGCAGGGATGAGTGGCGGGCGAGATGTAGTCAACGAGACAAATGGGAAAGGGAGTGAGGGTGCAGAGGTGGATGAAGGATGTACCCAGGGTGATGAAGGATCAGGCGAAATAGATGGAGGGGAAAATGGAATCAACCGAGCCAAATGTCTTCATCATGGGAGCAATGCCAAATAAATAGCCAAAGAATCGAGTTACCTATGATTATAGGACCCCAACACCCTCGAATCCTATTTATACTTATAAATATATCTACCCAAAAGAAAATTCTAGAGGAATATATTCTAGAAGAAGAAGCTTCTATTAGTTCTTCTTACACTTGAATTATTCTTCCTCATTACTAGGCATTATTAATATTGGCCTTTATTACATGGAAAATATGTTATTCTACCTATGTGAGGGGTTAGGGAGGTTAGGTCCCTAACATAGCAACAATGGATATGGTGGCACTAATTTTGGCAGAATCAAGGGTAGAGTGTACATGAGTACACCATCAAGTTCAACCAGCACATTTGGTGGTCATCAACAAGCGACTTAGAAAGGATACTAGGCTATGCAAAGGAAAGGGAGAACCTTCCCTTCACTATTCTCAAGGGATACACTCACACTGCTCTACAGGGATCACTCCCCTCCCTCTCTTTGTTCGGAAGCGGGAGAAATTATTTTGTAGCTTTTCCATGCCAATCCCAGAAATCCAGTTCCGTATCGTTCAGTGTAATGCGGGTATAAGGTAGGATCCCATTGGGTATATGTGAAATATGATCATCATGTTATGCATCTCTCCCAATAACCCAAATGTACTCCTTAAGTATCTGGGGGTTCTACATAGCCATCTACGAAATGAAGTGATGCTTTTCAATCCGATGACAATGGAGAAGGCATGTGTACAAACATAGTATTTGGAAAACATATGCCACAAGAAAGGGAAACCAAGTGGGTCTAAGAAAAAAGAGCACAAGGAAGCTTCCAAGAAGGGGAAGAAGAAGTGGGAAGGGGAAAGGATAAGAAGATGACAACCACTGGACATCGGTGCAAGGATCCTAGCAACCATTGTAACCATTTCAATATTGATGGGAATACTGAGGAGAAGTGTTGGAAACTAGATCTAGAGTTGAACCCAAAGAACCACAAGAAGGATAGAAAGGAAAAAAATATTCTATCCATAGATTCAAGAAATCAGATTGAAAGAAACTCTGATGTGGATGAGAATATTGTCTACACATTATTACAGAAGGAGGTGAACTTGAGGTTAAGTTGACCAAGATAGACACCTTGTTCAACTATGGTTCACAAGTTAATCTCATAGTGTTGGCACAGGGGAAGACCCAGGGTTCAACGTTCAAGAGCGCACCAACAAAGCCCTAACTACTGGCCCTTTCAACAACACCTGTGAAGCAGATGAAGTCTCACCCGAGGTAGAGGCAGGGGTGGTTGCAGGACTCAGGTGTCTGCAACCTTAGCTGGGACACAGATACGTGATTATCTTGCTTACAACACACTTAGCATCAGTTATTTCTTAGCATACATTCATTAAGATACTTCACAGAAGGCACAGAGAATCCCAATGAATACTATACTAAGAAGAGTTCACTACTTATCCACAGAAATATAGGTTAGATTCAACAGATCAAGCACTAAGCATCTCATATATCATATCTAATGTTCATTCATTCATCAACATCATAGAGCATAACTAGATCTACTTAATCACATCAAACACTTAGCCAAGAAAGAGATAGACACATAAGCACAAAACATTATACACACAGTTACCATGGTTCACCCCCACCCTGGGGCTACATCCACAAAGTCTTCTTTATATTATCTTGGTCAAGTAGTTACAACACAGAGCTTTAATGACCCTTGCTTCACATAGGATAGAAGATCTGCGCAGCTCACTAGGTCCTTCTTCCTTGCACTCAACACAAAGCCTTCTACAGTCTCTCACAGGGGCTTGCACTCAGCACCACAAATCTTACACAAAATGCACAGAGCCTTACGATACTTGATCACATAGATCCAACTCTTAGCACTATAGCTAACTTGCACTGAGCAATCACCAAGTACACTAAGCAACAACCTCTCTTATTTATTACATTTCCTATCTATTTATAGATTAAAAAATGGGCCTAAACGTGGGTAAACCCACAGGCTGACATCCCTTTCCCGTTACATCAACCCAAAACCCTAAAATGGACCCAAAAATAGGTCTTACTTCCTTAATTTCTGCTTCATGTTGCGCTTCATCTTTGGCAATCTGTCGCAGTCCCTAAAAGTGGTCAAGTTTGACCAAGTACTCTTAAACTTGGTCAAGGGCCAACAGGCCCCCAACACTCACCTGTGACTCGTCCCGAGTCACTCAGTTCTGTCCATTTCTGCTTCAAATGCCTCGAGCTTGGCTCGAGTGGCTTTGACCTGCTGTAGTGTGACAACCTCTTGTTTGGTAAATTCCTGGATTACTGTGTCATTAAGCGGTCCTTCCAAGCACTGTTCTACAATGATGGCACCCTGTTTGAGTTTAGCTCCTTGGATTTCAAGTTTGTTGAACAGTTGGCATGCCTTCTCTTGGAGTGGTTGCAGTCATTAAGAGACGTCCATTACTTTACTTTGCAACATGTGTACTTGTTGTTGGGCTGTGTGTTTCTCTGCAAACCTTTTCATTCTTTTGACTAGGGTCACAAACTTCAGCTGTGCTTATAGCACATCTGCATGTTTCTTTGCTTCATGGAGCTGTGCCTCCAATGTTTGCAATTATGGATTCTCTATGAGGGTTTCATAGGTCTGGGCGCTTCTGGTGCTTAGTTGTCTACATTATAAAGCTAAAGTTTTTAATCGGTCGATTGCGCTTCAAGCAATGGATTCTCTTAGATCTCTTATCTCTTGAGGTGTCTCACACACGGTGTGGAGCTCCAGATCTATGATGCGCTATTGAAGTTGCTGGATTACTTCTTCTAGTTGGGTCACCTGCTGTGGAAGATGATCTTCCATATTCACTTCTATGATTGTCACAGAGCGCAGTGCCTTGTGAACTCTTTCTTGTGTTTCGATTTGCTCTTCTAGCAACTGGTCCTTGCTCTGTTGTAATTGAGCTTTTTCCTCCTCCCATTTCACTTGTAAGTCAAGCTGCTCCTATTTTTCCTTTCTTCGTTGCTCTTCATGTGCATTATGGGCATGCGCTAAAGCCTGGGTGGCTTTCACTATGTCTTCTTGAGCTCATCGAAGGCGAGCTTCAACTATCTCGACGATTTGGCAGAACTATGTGGGTCCATCACTTGTTCCTGATTTTTCCATTGTTAACGGTGCCATAGAAGCTGCTTGGCTGGACTAAAGTGCCTGCTGCACTTTTTTGAATCCATCCGTGATACGACGGAATAGTTCCTCCTGCTTTGCTTCTTGCTTTTCCGTGATCTCTAATGAGACACCATTTAGCGTGGCAATTAAGAAATCAAAATCATATGGGGTAAGCATAGTCTTAAGCATGGTCCGGGTGGCCTTAGTTTTCTTTCTGGATGAGGGCCTCGGTGGGGTAATCTTCCTTTTCTTGGAGGGATCTACCTCGTCCCTAGGTGGGGTAAGCTCGCCTTTTCTCTGTTCGACTTCTGTGCCTCCTAGTTCTTCATCATCACCTCCCTTCGCAGGTGAGAGCGAAGCAGTCTTTGTGGATGTGCTGTGGATATCTTGAACTTCCACATCCTTCTTAGTCTTGTGCGGTCCTAGTGTATCCGGCATAGATTCAAGGATATCTACATTGAACATCTCTGTGGGGTCTGCTGCAACAAGGAGGTCTACCGACCATTCCTTGGTAATATCCTCCAGGTCATCTTCTATCAGCTTGTAATATGACTGGGGTTTTTGTTTGTGCTCGTCTGTGCACACCGTGATGTAGGTGAAGTGACGATCTACACTGAATTTAATCAAAGGTCGAAACCTATGAAGAGTGTTGGGTGTAATGCACAGTGTAGACTGAATGGAATTCCTCAACTGAATGTAGTATGCATGAAGATGCCATTGGAATTCCACTATTTGTTCATGTCGTTGGAGTGCCACGACATACATAACTTCACGGCCAGGGGTTTGAAGGGTTTGATCTTCGGAAACATGTCTCCCTCAGACAGTTCCCACATGATGAAGGCGATGAGTATGAGAAACCAACTAAAGTGGAACTCATACCCTTGGTCCTGCGCTTGTCTACAGTCAAGATCTAGCTGAGTTATAAGGTATTTCGCCCAGTTAATTTGTAGTCCCTTTGCGCACTTCCCTGCGAGGTCAACTACGAATCCGATCACCTATGTAGGTCTATTTTTTCAGACTAACTTGCCTGGGATCAGTTGGAAACCAAAGCGTACTGCTGCATTCTCAATGGAGTCTACCTTGTAACCTCGCGTGCCTTTCTCCAGATCACCATATGTGTCTTTTATTCGTTGAGCGAGAGCATGATCTGTGGTCTTTCCAGGGTAAAAGTCCTGTGGGTCAAGGCCCTGCATGCTTATCCCAGTGATCCGATTGATCAGAATCGGATCCATGGTGATGCGATGATCCAACCATAGGTATCCTCTATGGTAGTAGGACAACAACAATTGAACACAGGCATTTACTTCTTGATGCCTCCCGAAATGTGGAATCTTCATTACATTGAGGAGGGTTGACTGCGCAAGGTTATGGGTCCATTGCTACAGTACAATCTTGGGGTTCTTTCCTTTTGTAATAGTAAAATACTTGTGCGGGGATAGCATACTGTATACTTTGCGATCTCCAAGGTTAAAATCACTGAATTTCAGTGAGGTGAGCTTCTCCTGGTCAACATGAACTGCACGCACCCCTTTCGGGAGGTACGCAGTGACTACAAAATAGTCGAAGTCTCTGGGTACAAAGTCTTGATTCATTGGTCTTCTTAGTGGTGGGATATATTTTGAAAATATTCTTGGGATCATCTTCACAGTGGAGAAGTCATTTCCTAGATTAGATCATCTTTTCGAAGGTGGTCGGGATGGTCCTGCTCGAGCAATGGAGAGGGAAGCTGGAAGTACACCCGAGGACAATGCATGTACACCCATAGACATTCCACATTATGACATGACTCTCTCAGCCATTAAATCAATTATAACTTCTTCAAAAATCTTCTCAGTAGCGTTGAGATCGTTCGACATACAAACTTGGGTCAACTAGCTCGGGTGCAAAAGGAATTCAGAGATGACAGTGAATAGTAAGTCATTGATCTCAGGGTAAGTAAATCTCAGGGTTCGTGCTCAGATTCTCAGTTAGAAAAAAGTATTCTCGGTGCATGGAACGTCAGGTTAAGTAGGCAATCTCAACAATGGTTTGCTTGCAATGCACATGGGGCCTTCATTAACTCCATTCTATCCATTCTGGTGCTATCCAATGGTCTAGTGGTAACCCATAACTTCTTTTTGATCCATTTAGAGTGGCGGTCGAATGGGTATATCGGTTCCAACGACTATATTTGTTCGTCGTGGCGAAGTACTCTATGTCGTTGTTCTGATGTCTCAACGAAGCTCCAATTCTGCAATTCTTCTTGCTGCGAAGTGTCCTCTAGAACTTCTTGTAATCTTACAGTGTTATCCCTTTTATTTCTTAACTTCCTAGCCTTCTTCCCAGTGAGTTTCATCTCAGTAATTATTTTACCATTCTTATGTTTATCTTTTGTAGTCTTAGTTACTTCACGCTGTGAAAAATCTTTCTTAGGGTTTCTTGATAATACTTCTTCCGTATCAAAAATAGGTAACTCGATCTTCTGCAAATCCTCAAGTGTTCTCTTCACTTCGACATTGGAGGTACTAATATTAAATATCTGTGATCTTCTCTTCTGTTCTTCAATCAAGTGCGCGATCCTTCTGGTCATAAAGTCTTTTAACTCTTTCTTATTCTATTCCAAAAATTTATCTTCTTCTCTTTGTCTGGCCTGTTCTCTATCAATCCAGGGTTTTCCTATGAGCATGGTAAATGAGGTGTTGTCTTCAACAAATTCAATGATCTCAAAGTATTCCTCTGTCGAAGTTCCATTGACAGTCATAGGTATCCGAGCGATCCTTCCACATAGGTTTACTAGATTTCCTCTAAAGAAACTTGTTCCTCCTAGGGAAGGGATCATGGAAGGCTTCCCTATAGCTTCCCAAGTTCTTTCTGGCATAATGTTCACTTGTGTTTCTTCATCAAGAGTACAGTCAATGTCAAAGTCCCCTATTCTTGCTTCAATTTTATCCTTTTCTTTGAATATCTCTGATAGCCTAACATTTCGGTGGTCATTCAAGGTATCTCTCATCTGTAGCAATATTGTTTCTGATTCTTTATGGGTTTCTACTATAATCTTGGTCTCTTGATCTCCCTTAGGGTTTGCTTGTTCCATATTCATCTTCTCAAGCCTAGCAATCATTTTATGGCAATACAATACTTCATGGTCCATAGCCTTACAACAGAGGCAACTAGGTCTTCTCCCAGGGCATTCTTTAGCAAGATGTCCTGGTCGTCTGCAACTATAAGAGAGGGTTAATCCTCTCATCCATTTAGATGTTCCCCAACTCCTTCTGTACTGTGCACCAGTATCATGGTGGCTAACATGCAATTTTTTTTTTCTACGAACCTGAATCCACTTGTTAGTCCAGACATTCTTTTGATGCATAGGTATAACATATCTATCACTATACTTAGCGTATCTATTCATATCAGACTTTCTTTCATCTATTAATGCCCTAGTTTTGAATCTAGGATAGAATCTGTCAAACATACCTAGATCCATGCTTTATAAACAAAAAAAATTACTTATCTTACTTCTCCAGAGCACAAATCTTCCATATCTAAGACTTTTAACTATTCTTACCTTTATCAGAGCATAAAGCTTACATGTCTTACCTTTTTCTTCATAGATCTGACTTCTTTTCTTCAGATCTAACCTCTCTTACTTCATATCTGAACTCTCTTTCTTCAGATATGACCTCCCTTTCTTCATATCTGACCTCTTTTCTTGGCACAAAGCTTCACAGGTCAAACAAAATACTGTGCACTAGGGCAACAGATCTACGCATAGAGATTATTTTGCACAAAGCCTCTTCTTCTTCAGTTCCCAGTAATCACAGTTCCAAGTCCCGGCAACAAAACCATTTGTTGGCACAGGGGCAGACCCAGGGTTCAATGTTCAAGAGCGCACCAAAAAATCCCTAACTACTAGCCCTTTTGGCAACACCTGTGAAGCAGATGAAGTCTCACCCGAGGTAGAGGCAGGGGTGGTTGCAAGACTTAGGTGTCTACAACCTTAGCTGGGACACAGATTTGTGATTATCTTGGTTACAATGCACTCAACATCAATTATTTCTTAGCATACATTCATTAAGATACTTCACAGAAGGTACAAAGAATCACAGTGAATACTATACTAAGAATGGTTCAGTACTTATCCACTGAAATATAGGTTAGATTCAACAGATCAAGCACTAAGCATGCCATATATCAGATCTAATGTTCATTCATTCATCAACAACACAGAGCATAACTAGATCTACTTAATCACATAAAGCACTTAGCCAAGAAAGAGATAGATACATAAGCACAAAAAATTATACTCACAGTCACCATGGTTCACCCCTACCCTGGGGCTACGTCCACAAAGTCTTCTTTATATTATCTTGGTCAAGTAGTTACAACATGGAGCTTTAATGACTCTTGCTTCACACATGATAGAAGATCTACGCAACTCACTAGATCCTTCTTCCTTGCACTCAACACAAATCCTTCTACAGTCTCTCATAGGGACTTGCACTCAGCTCCGAAAATCTTACAAAAAATTCACAAAGCCTTACGATACTTGATCACACAGATCCAACTCTTAGCACTGTACCCAACTTGCACTAAGCAATCACCAAGTGCACTAAGCAACAACCTCTCTTATTTCTTACATTGCCTATCTATTTATAGATTTCAAAATGGGCCTAAACATGGGTAAACCCATAGGCTGACATCCCTTTCCCATTACATCAACCCGAAACCCTAAAATGGACCCAAAAATAGGTCTTTCTTCTTTAATTTCCGCTTCGCGTTGCGCTCCATCTTTGGCAAGCTGTCGCAGTCCCCAAAAGTGGTCAAGTATGACCAAGTACTCTTAAACTTGGTCAAGGGCTAACACATAGAATCATATTTCATTAGCAAGATTGTATTGGAGGTTTGTAATCATCTTAGCCGATATCCATTGGGATGGGTAAACAAGGATGCAGAGATCAAGGTAATGAAACAATGTAAGATTAAATTTGCTGTAAGTGCTAATTTTATTGATGAAATGGAATTGGACATAGTACCCATTGACATATGTGGAGTATTGTTTGGAAGCCTCTACATATATACGAGGGATGAAATATTCATGCAGAGATGTAACATACCCAATTTTAACTCCCGCAAAGTATAATGTAATTGTGCAAATATTAATTAGGCCGATGAGATGTTATGTTTGGGGAAAATAGTCCGTATTGATTAATATGGTCGGGGGGAAAATTGTATATTATAAACATTTTCATGTTTAATAAAAGTAGAAATCACTGGCTATGATACAAGAGGGATGAAAACAATTGGGGGCTATGATTCCACAAGAGAGAGGGGTCCAAGGGGGATTTTATTCATGGGTATTAATCCAACTGACTTTCATAAATTTATTTTCATTGCGTATAACCTTCTATTTGTTGTTGAGTGTTCCTAAATCTAATATTTTAAGTCATGTAAGAGGGTGGGTGTGAGAAGTCACATATCATAGTTATTGGAGAGAATTGAATGAAGTACTATCATATTTGAGAAGAGTGAGAGTCAAGAAAGTAAGAGAAAAGAAAGGAAATTCTTATGGAAAAAAGAGGGCAGTTTTTGCATGCATATTTTGGGACAACAAGAGGGAGTTGAGTGTTGGGAAGAGCACTAGGCATGCTATGGTTTAAGGTATCCATTATTTGGTTGTTTTTTATGCTAGAAATGTGGCTCATGTTCCTATAAAAATGGGATGTAAGCTTGTAGTGCATTTCCTGTTGAGCAAATGGCTCAAGAGCCGTGTGAAGGCTGTTGTGAGCACTCCTGAAGAGATTGAGAGTTCCTAGAATCCCAAACTGAGATATTCCTGGCCAACCAAGTGCACTGGAAACCTTGATAAATGAATGATACAATGTGAGGGACTATGAGTAGTGAAGGGGGTACATTCCTTGGGTTGTGCGGGTTGTGGGGAAGAGAGTTGGAGGATTGGAACTGCTGTGGGAGTATAACTTAGGTTTTTGGATTACTGTGTGTGGAGAATGGAAAAATAAGAGGGTTGTATCTCCTTGTGGACTCATAGCCTCAGCTTGCAGGTAGCCCATGGTTGAGAGAAAATGAACAACAATGCCTATGGCTGGGAGGTTCATCCTCCATATGCAACCAGTTGGTTATATTTATAAACATATAAGTGTTATGTTGTTTTATTATGGTTATTTCACTGTGTAATTGATTATTGAATGTTGTATGTTTTTTTTGTGCATACTGGGTGCATTCATGTTTTTATAAATGTTGTAGATGCATGGGTAAATCAACATATTGTTTTGTTGTAAATTTTATGGTTCTACCGCCCTTTGGTTTTCTTTTATATATATGGGGGAATTTTAACTTCATTTTAGTAGAGTAAGTTGTTTTACGCAGTGATGGGACTCAACATAGGTGATGGGTATGTTATAGAGTGGTACCAGAGCTGTAGGTTAAAACACTGAGCCTTCAAGGGCTTGCTACATGAGAACATAAGTTGTTGGATCATATTTGTCTTTTGGGTGAAAATTATTTTGCTACAGGATAACATTGGAGGGGAGAATATTTGTGGTTTAACATTGTCATGACCACCATGGAAACCATGTTCAAGTTAACCTCAATAGTTTTGACATTCTAGCAATCTCTCTCTTTCAATATTTGGGCATCAAAATCGAGAGTTATGCCTCCTAGAACACAGTGCACAACCATTGTTGATCTATCCTTTGCGTGGATTTGAAGCCGTCAATCTACGCTCTGAGATATTTATCCCACATGCATGGGGAAGGGTTCAACTAACCTATTTATAATTAACATCGAGTCATTTTTTACTCGTGCATGAAGTACAGAGAGACATAGAAACCTGTGGATCCCACACACAATGTAAACTTTTGGTTGACGTAACCGGTGGGTCAGTGGGTCAATGGACCAGATCGATGTTGGATCATGAGTTTTTTGTTGAAGGATTGTGCGGGGTGGCCCGATGGTCAATGCCCCAGTTGGTCTGTGGCCTGGTGGACCAAACCAAAATCATATGGTGGAGAGTTGGATATAATTTTTGCGGTGGTCGATGTTCTGGTGTCTCGGTACACCAGTGGCCTGGTGGATCGACCTAGAGTCGAAGGGAAGTTTTGCAGAGGTGTTTTGATCAGTGACCAATGGTTGGTGACCCAGTGGTCAGTTAATAGTTGGAGGGGAGCAAGAAGGTGTTCTCCTCGATGTCCAATGGCCGGTGGTAGGCATGGAGCTAGATATAAGTGCCACGGGGAAGACCAATGCCTAGTGGGATGGTGATTTGGTGGCCCAACTCGAATTTGAAAGGAAGTTCAATGAGGAAAAGGGAAAGAATTTTCCTGGTGGCCAAATCCCATTCACCAACTTGGACAAGAGGCATATAGAAGAAAGGAAATGGGGAAATCATTCCCTCGATGGCTCAATGTCCAAATCTCGTTGACTGTACCAGATCAGAGTCAAATAGAAGCACAATAATGGGGAGTTTATCCCGATGTCTAGTTAACCAAAGTCTATCAACTAGATCAGACTTAGAATAAAATACAAGAGAATGAATTCAGTGCTATGCCAAAACCAGGTCAACAGATTGCCACGTAGGTAAGATTGTCCTATAGTCTAAAAACAACTGTGGAGCCATTTTCTTATTTTGTCCATAAATGGAGAATATTAAGTTAGATTGATATGAAACTTATAGGTTTTATTTGCATTAAGGAGGGTTACAAAAATGACAGAGAGGATCACTGTCCCTTTCTGCTTGGATTCCTCAGGAATTTCAAAATAGTGTTTTTTAAAGATCTGGCTCTAGATCATTGGAAGATATCCATATTAAGATAAAGTTATTTGAGAGAATCTAAAAATAAGACATGTAAATAAACCATGAAGGAATTGAATAATAAATTTTAAGGGGTTTGGAATGTGGATGCTGAAATAGGGAAAAATCCACTATTCTGGGCCACTTTGTCGGGATTATTGAGATTTTTAGAGGTAAAGGGTCTCTAGATGGAAATAATTATTTACTCAACATTGTGTATACTCATCAAACTAGACAATTTTGGTTTATTGAATTTCTTTTCCAGAAGTGCACAGTTTGGGAGATAACTAATTTGGCTAAAAATTCTCTGGAAAAAGGGGTGAAAAATGACAAAGTTGTCATTTCCAAATTGTTGTAGTTATTGGTTGGAACATCAGATTGAAAATATGAGAGTTTTTATGAATTCCATGTCATTATTATTATCTATGTGTCATACACAAGTTTCTTTAGTTCCTGACATATTTACTTTTACGAGTGACAAAAGTTGTGTCTGGGATTAATTGCACCAGAATAAAAAAGGGGTAAATTAGCAATATTCAGATGACTATAAATTTCTTCTCAACGCTAATATTTGGGAAAGAAAGTAGTCATATTGGAAATATCTTGGATAGAAGAATCCATATATTCACCTAGAATTGTGAATTGAATAACTAAACTCATAAGAAATAAGAAGATGACTGCTCACCTCAAAGGGAAAGATTTTGCATATGTTTCCGAGATTTTAAATAATAGTTTTTAGCTAACAAATGTGGTTGTATGCCAATTTATCAGAAGCTTAAGGTTACTTATGGAACATATAAGGTTTATATATATATATATATATATATATATATATATATATATATGTTGAAGATATAAGAGAAATCTACAAGTATGAGAAAAAGACATGGGAAATTCTTCAAAAATGTGCATTGGTTTCTTTAGGAAGCTATAAGGATAAAAATTCTTGGTGCAGTGAGTAGTTTGGAACACATTTAATGGAGTTTTATTTGGAAAAATAAATAAACAAACAAATAAATAAATAAATAAAATGTTTCTAGATGGAAAATGTGCATATCAAATGTGGATGCTAGGTAACAAATCCATCCACAATTTATAATAATGTATGAGTAGTGGGTACACATGAAAGCTAGAAGGATGGTTTATATAGAAGGTGAAAGAGTTTGGGCTTGGTATTAAGGATGAGCATAGACACTTGAAGAAAGAGTGTTATGTCAATGATTATTTAGAGGATGATCAAGGGCTAGGAATTAACAATGTCAAGATATGAATCCAGGTGCAACCTCAAGGATTTGAGAATCCAAGAAGATAATGGTCTAATAAAGAGGGCCATAATGCATATATGAAGGTAAGGTGCAACATCTCCAAGAATCGTTTTTGCAGATTTAGAGTAGTACCTCTATTTTTTTATTATCAAATTTGTATAGTGGAAACATGGTATAAGTTTCAAAACTTCAGGGGGGAAGTAATGAAGGTGCATGTATGATAAAGAGTGCCAACAAATGCATAAATAAAAAGTTATGGGAAGAACTGCTTTAGAAGGATGCAATAAGAGTTCAAGGAAGGGTACTCCATAAATGGAAGAAGGATTCTACGATCGATCAAACTCCTTGAACATCTCAAGATAATGGAAGAGGTACCATGAGGTGGATTCCAATATAATTGGAGTGTATTGCAACACTCAAGGAATGATGAAAACAATGAAAGGAAATTTCTTATGCATATAAAGAATGTTGAGTAAATTTCAAGGGTACTGAGTGTATCTCCAAGGTATAATGGGATGGAAATTCAAGAAGAACACAAATAGGGAAGTGGTATTCAGAGAGGAAAATTATTAAGAAGACACTTGAGGAATAAAATGGTTTTATGCTTGAAATGGTATGTAAAAGAGATGGAACCTAAAATGAACTATCACAATTGTACAAGGAAGATGATTAAGCTTGTACAATTCTTTGAGGAATCAAAGTGTTGATACTGAGAGGGGGGGTGAATCAGTATTAAGTACAATTTAAAACCTTTTCCAACTTATACTTAAACCATTCAACTATATCCAATGAGAAATGAACAATAGTATAAGAGTTACACCAATACACCATAATACACCATGCACAATATATGAGAAATAATCAATAGTTATTGTTTTAGGGAAGTAATGACTTCGAAAGGTAGCTACAACTTCCAAATGTAAAGGGAGGGATAAATATCCAAGAGGAAGATACAATCCTCCAATATCAAGAGAGATTTGAACTCTCCATCCTTTCCCCTTCCTTCCACCCAAGAATATATGAGAGATAATAAAACTTTACATTAAATCATCACCATCAACCAATCATTACATAGAACCTTGGATAATGCTTCCCGAGACTTCTACAATTTGCCAATGCTTCCAGTTCTTGTAGTGCTACGTCCACTGTAGATGTCTGTACTCAATGTGTTCTGTGAAACTCCTCCAATTTTTCCTCCTTGAATCCCCCCCAAAGGAGGTTATAGAAAGAATGGTGAACTTTATTCAATTCTGGTCTATTAGGGAGAGTGAACTTACCCTGAGAATGCCCAGCTCAATGTATTCACATCAATTCTGAAACTTGCACAAAGAAAATAAAGTTCGTACTCTCTTTATAATGAAATTTTTCCCTTCGTTTAGTTCTCTATGAAGAAGTTAGGACCCTGTTTTACCCAGAAACACCTGTTTGATGATAACCGAGGCTGGTCATAAACCCTATCTTCCGCAGAGTGTATCTTCCTAATTATATGATAAATCAAGGCTTAGATTTTACCAGATCTACCTTGATATGTCTTCTTAATACCATGGCGATTTCACCATCACCAAGATCATTCTATAAAAAATTATAGCAAAAGTAATAGGTAAGATGACCTGAAAATAACATACCTTCAGAGACATCACCAAGAGACTTCATCCTCCTTTGAAATCAGGCCTTCTTTTTCTTCTTATTTCCTCTGAAATTAGGCATCAAAATGAATGTCTAATGATGTTTTTTATACCATTTATGTCACATCACATTTTAACATTAGGGCCGACCTGACCCTTTCTTGTTTTGTAATTCTTTTCTTCAATTATCTTAAGGGCCTACGTAGCCTTCCTTCTTCTAGTCACTTTGTCATCTTCAAAATTCATTTCTCCTCAACAAGCCGAGATCCAGTAACGATACCACATGCTGCAGGAAACAAAATGATGTATACTATCAATTAATGGGTGTTGTATATGCATGTGCATTGTCTTCATGTCAAAATACCTTTATCTACAATCTGCGGTCCAAAGCCCATGACTAGGGTTAGCATCAATGACAGCTTTTAATAACCAATATTCAACAATAATCTTCCTTGTCATTGATGGCAACATTCATGCTCCCCTATAATCATGATCCCAATTTCTCCCCTTTGAAACCAATGGAAAAGGTTAGGGCTTCTCTCCTTGAGTTTAATGGAAAATGTAACTCTCTTTTTTGGGAAAAGCTACTGAACCTTAATGGCACTCAATAATACTTCATCTTATTTTTTATCTTTGAGACATTTTCTTCATAGAATCGCTTTTGTGGCTTATGTCTAATCTCTTCTTCATGTCTAGGATGTATATGTTGATTCGGTCTTCTTGTTAGATTTAGCAATCTTCTGGAGTTATTTTCTTTGTTTGTTTTTAAGGAGATCAAGCGTAGAGTGTATCCTTGATGCATGGCATTTTACTAACTTTATTGAGTAGATTATGATTCAAGTCTTCAATTGATAGAACATTCTTTTCTTTACATTTTCTTCCCAAGCTCTACTACACATTCTCCAAGTATTTTGTCAGATAAGTCATCTCCAAATGCAAAATTCCCTCTTCCTTCAAGATGATGAATTTGTTTTGATCCCGGTCATGTGTGAAGAACATCCATTGTCTATGTACCATTCATCTTCTTCTTTACATTCTTCAATGATCAATTCTATTCAACAATATTCATTGGTTGGAATCTGTTTCCTTCTCCATCTGTGGTTGGCATGGGACATCTTCATTCATATATCTGCAATCTTCTGCTTTGTGACTAGTAATTACATTTGTAGCATGCAATATTTTTTGTCCATCAATGGGAAAATGAATTATAAGTCTTGTTAACCAAATCCATGATTATTTCCATATATATTTTATTTACACCATTCCATTGTTTCTTGTGTATCTGTTCCATACTCATTGATTACGCAGTGGTACTTATCCAATTTAAATTATAACAATGACTAAGAAAGGAAATTTTGATACAGATGAGTGGAAGCTGCTGTGATGTAGCAGTCCATGCGGGTTCATGATCTACTCTTCTTTAATTTCCTTCATATTGATTGAAGCTTCTTTGATTCGAGAGGAGCAGGAGGGTCTTCTTGGATATTCATCTCTTTTAGCATAATCCATTTCATATAACACTACGTATCATAGTCCCATCTCATCAGCATTTTGTAGCTCTTTCTTCAGCCTTCTTGTTGATATTTGCATCTTATTTGTATGAAGTTTCACCCATGAGATCCAATGTGTTAAGTCTTTGGCACTTGAGGATTTCTTAAGCTCTTCCTCAATGAGACAACTTCTTGTTCAAGTTTCTCACAATCTTCTTCTTTTGTCTTTATCATTTGGACATTCCTTACTTCTCCTATTCTTCTTTCTTCTCGAGTAGAGTTTTCAAGAATGAACAACCCTCTTAGTTTCTCAAAGTATTCTAATTGTTTCTTCAATATTACAATTTGTCTTTTCACAACTACCCAGAAAATTCACTTCTTAGTTTTTCTTTAGGTAGCAGCAACAATTTGCTATTTTCAATCTCAACACATGCATTCAATTTTGGGTCTCATCTTCTTGTTGAATAATTTTTTATTCGTGATTTCTTCTTCTTCATTTGGAATTTTTCAAGCTGTAATGTCATTTTGTTTCAATCTTTGGATAGGAACATTCAAAACTTGACCGTCTCCTTCACAATTAAAACCAGGCCGACCTCTATTTTTCTTCTTTGAAATGCGAGATGTTGTAATTTGCTTCAACTATTTCTTCTTATAGTAGCTTCCTTACATAAAGGTCTTGTAGCTTGTCCCAAATCTCTTTTGATGATGCACTTGATCCCACCTTCGATTTCAGCAGATCTGTCCATTCAGGATAGTATCTATTGCCAATTTGTTATTTCCTTTTTTGGCCCATACAGGCTGCATCTATTGCCAATTTGTTGTTCCTTTTTGCTTCCTTCTGAGCTGCAGTCTTTGGTTTCTTCAAAGCATTGTATCCTGAAGCAACTGAGAACCAAACATCTGCCCCAAGAGCTTTCAAGTAAGTTTCCATTCTATTACTCCAGTAGTCAAAATTGCTTCCATCAAATGGTGGATTCCCATTTGGAATTTTGTCTTCCATTTCTTCTTAGGATCTTCCTTCCAGTAGTTAAACTGTACTGAAGGTAACCCACTCTGAAACCAATTGTTGATACTAAGAGGGGGGTGAATCAGTATCAAGTACAATTTAAAACCTTTTCCAAATTATACTTAAACCATTCAACTATATCCAATGAGCAATGAAAAATAGTATAAGAGTTACACCAATACACCATAATACACCATGCACAATATGTGAGAAATAATCAATAGTTATTGTTCAAGGGAAGTAATGACTTCCAAAGGTAGCTACAACTTCCAAATGTAAAGGGAGGGATAAACCTCCAAGAGGAAGATACAATCCTCCAATATGAAGAGATATTTGAACTCTCCATCCTTGCCCCTTCCTTCCACCAAAGAATATATGAGAGATAATAAAAATTTATATTAAATCATCACCATCAACCAATCATTACATAGAACCTGATAATGCTTCCTGAGACTTCTTCAATTTCTACAATTCTTCAATTGTTGGAGTACTCTGATCCTGTAGATAATATTACTCAATGTATTCTCTAAAACTCCTCCAATTTTCACTCCTTGAATCCTCCCCAAAAAGAGGTTATAGAAAGAATGGTAGACTTTATTCAATTCTAGTCTATTCATGAGAGTGAACTTGCATAGAATTCCCTACGCTCAATAATTAACATCCGATTCCGAAACTCGCACACAAGAAACTACAGTCCGTACTCTTTCCAATGAAAATTTTCCACTTCATTTGGATTCTCTATGAAGAAGTTATGACTGTTTTACCCAGAACACCTGTTTATTGACTAGCTTCAGGACTGGTCACAAACCCTATCTTCCACAGAGTGTATCTCCATAATTATAGTGAATCAAGAGATGAACATTTTACCAGAGGTACCTTGATATGTCTTCTCAATACCATAGCGATTTCACCATCTGAATCGTTCTAGAAAACATTTTATAGCAAAAATGGTAAGATGACCTCAAAATAACATACCTTAGAACACATCACCAAAAGACTTCATCCTCCCTTGAAATCCGGCCTTATTTTCTTCTTATTTCCTCTGAAGTTCAACTTGTATTAAAATGAATGTCTAATGATGTTTATTTATACCATTTATGTCACTTCATTTTAACATTAGGGCCGACCTGACACTTTCTTATTTTGTAATTCTTTTCTTTAATTATCTTCACGGCCTACATGTACTTCCTTCTTCAATTCACTTTGTCATATTCAAAAATTCATTTATCCTCAACCATGAGGATCCACGTGATGTGCCACATACCATCGGAAACAACATGATGTATACTATCCATTAATGGGTGTTGTATATACATGTGCATTTTCCTTCATGTCCAAATACCTTTATCAATATTGCGGTCCAAAACCCATGACTAGGGTTGACATCAATGACAAGAACCAATCTTCCAACACAAAGAGCTATAGAGGGAAGTGAAAGGCTGTAGAAAAATATTCTTTGCATAAAAGAAGCAACTATGAGATGGTAGAACTAGTGGGAATATTAGCTGGAAATTTAATTTAGACAAGTTGGGCTTGGCTAGGGATGCTCAACAAGAAGAGAAGGTCAACAAGAAGCTACAAGGTTTCAACAACATAAATAAAATTGAAAGAGATACGCACTGGTGTGCATATTGGAATAGGTAAACATGTTTATGTTTATGCCTTGAAGTATCATCATAATAATGGTGGAACACCATAAGGAATATTGATGTTAAGTGTGCATTAACATGCATGCATAGCTTATGGAGGTGGAAAATTGAAAGATAAGTTGTTTTCCGCTCACGAGTGGAGATATTTTCAGCTGATGATAGAGGTGAAACACGGAGTTGCATGATGAGATAGTCCCATGAGGAGGGAATATATAAATACCCTATTAGAAGGTCAGAGCCATGATTTTAGGATTTTTGAGAGCTATACAATGGACCACATAGGCCTTATTTATGCCAAGAATCATGTATTACATTCTAAAAACATGCATGTGTGGAAGGCTACATATGTGTATATGTAGCTGTGGAATACCTAAAATATTGTGTATATATTGTATTTCAAATGGTGAAATTAATACAATGAAGAGTTGAGAGGTGCGACACCAAGTCCTAGTTTAGGGTTTCTAGTGTAAATCCTTGTGTACTATGTTAAGGTCCTAACCCGCAC
>SNQJ01S0000332.1:88036-193300 GCA_010110895.2 Picea sitchensis | reverse complement strand
TCCAGCAGTCGTGTTCCAGCATTCGTGTTCCAGCAGTCGTGTTTCAGCATCTACGTTTCAACATCTGTGATTCAACATTTGTGTTTCAGCATCTATGTTTCAACATCTGAGATTCAACATTTGTGTTTCAGCATCTACGTTTCAACATCTGTGANAGTCGTGTTCCAGCAGTCGTGTTCCAGCAGTCATGTTCCAGCATTCGTGTTCCAGCAGTCGTGTTTCAGCATCTACGTTTCAACATCTGTGATTCAACATTTGTGTTTCAGCATCTATGTTTCAACATCTGAGATTCAACATTTGTGTTTCAGCATCTACGTTTCAACATCTGTGATTCAGCATTTGTGTTTCAGCATCTACGCATCTGAGATTCAGCATTTGTGTTTCCCATACACAATCGATTTCCATCAATGACAACCTTGATCATCTGCGTCATCTCTGCTGTAGCCATATTTCCAACATATAGGAATACAAATAAGTATTTTTTTTGGGGGGGGAGATCTAAATCTAAAGGTAGATCTAAATCCCCAAGAAAATATTTGAGGAAATGCTCGAAATGAGGTAAATCTAGGAATTATAAGAAAGATTGGAGGTCTAAGAAAGTTGATAAAGCAAAGGGATTTGATTATGCCTCTTCCACAGAGGTGAAAACATCCATAGAATAAGGAGGTGATGTTTACCTAGAATCCATAGGTACACATGCATATCGTGATGTATGGTTGATCGACTCAGGTGCATCATTTCATATGACTCCTCACGAGAGTGGTTCAGTCAATATGAAAAGTATGATGGTGGTGATATCTTCCTAGGAGATGGATTGATAGCCAAAATCATGGGATGTGGGAGGGTTAATCTGTTGCTGAAAGATGGAAGGGTTAAGTTGTTGGAGAGAAATAAAGAAGACAAGATCCATACTATCCATGGAAATAATACCATGCTGTGGCATCAAAATCCGGGACACATTGGAGAAAAGGGCCTTCGAAAACTATACGATAAAGGCATGGTTGAAGTTATGTCTAGTTGCACCTTGGATTTTGATTTCTATGAACATTGCAGATATGGTAAACACAATCGAGTAAGATTCCCATATGGTGATATAAGAGAAAAGGGGATCTTAGAGTTAATACAAAGTGATGTGTTTGGACCTATTCCTATTCCATCATTAGGTAAATTTGTGTATTATGTTTCATTCATAGATGATTTCTCAAGGAACACATGGATTTATTTTCTTAGGAATAAATTTGAGGTATTTGATAAATTTAAAGAGTTTAAGGATTTGGTAGAAAATCATATAGAGAAGAAAATAAAGGTGTTGAGGAAAAATAATGGTGGAGAATTATGTGGGAATGAATTCGAATAGTTATGTAAGAAGTGCGATATAACAAGGCAAAATAATACTCTATAGACACCTCAATAGAATGGGGTTGTAGAAAGGATGAACAAGACATTGGTGGAAAAATCAAGGAGCATGCTCAATAGTGTTGTTGGACCCTCTGTTTTTGGAGAAGACTTGATTATGGGGAAATATCACAGTTTTGATGCAGTTATAGTGTGTTGTAGAACAACAAAACACACCAGCAGAGGATCCAAGAAAAGGAAAGCGACAACTCAGAGCGCCAGTGAGGAATACAATTGTCCACCAACTGGAAGGAACAACAGAAAGTGCTAGAACCTTCTAGCAGAAACCAAGAATATGTGGACTCAAGAAGCTCTAACAGACGAATCAATAAGTCCTATGGAAAGCTATAAGAAAATGACTTATGAAATGGGACAAAGCTGCTGATGCTTCTACTGTAGATGTTGATACTGATAGAGCTATTGATGTTTAATTATAGAAACTTGAGCTATATCGAACCTGTGTTTTTGACTGGGAATTGTGTTTGTAATGAGTTGAGTCTTAGCTCTGTTTCCAAGGCTGCAATCAAACCAGTCGTTAAATGTAGTTATAGAGATTCCTCTCATCTGGGATCCGACTATTGTATACTCGCCTTTGATATCTGAGTAATGAACATATGAGAAATGTTATTTGGGGCCTAAACATTTGTTTAATTATGTGTGAATTCTAATATCTTCATCTACGCAACTTTTATCTCTATTTCTTTACTTGCTCAATTAACACTTAGGAATACTCTCACCATATGAATTTGTCCACACGTTATGCATTTCAATGTTTAATTCTAGTTATGATGTCTGCGTATAATGTTTTATACTCCTATGCTTAGGTTTAGTTGGGTTGCATTATTCCCACCATTGTAGTCTCTTTGACATCTCTCCATTTCACATAAATATCAACAGTACTTTGAGTGAGACCTCCTTCCCTTGTGGAAGGTTGAATATGCCAGCTCTCTAGACTACAATGGTGCCTTTGTTGGAAAAAATCAAGAATTGTGGTCTCCAACCATGAACCAACAAATGGTTCCATTGTCGAGACTTGATTTTTGAGTGAGCTTTAAGAGGATGCGACATCATATTTTCAATTTAGACATTGACAGGTGGTGGGAACAAAGGTGTGACGAGTTCATATTTCAAGAAACTGAGTTATGAAGAAAGAATTAGAGGGTTATGAAGGATGCAATCTATTATTTTGATCCATCCAAAAATCTGTACAGAATCTTATGGATCCCATTTCTCGAGGAATTCTTTTCATTGGATAAATAGATTATAAGAAGCACTCGAATTTAAAGATCGAGTAAAGAGAAGGCTCCATTGGAACATTGCACAAATAATTGTCGTTCATTGATTGGATCAGCCAAATTTATGTGTTGTATATTTTTAGGGTCAAGACTATGCTAGAGAGATATATCATCAAATTTTCTATGGAGAACCACTAGTCATTTTTGAAAGCAGAAGAGATGTTTTATGAAGACCCTTGAGGAAGAATATTGAGGGAGATTCCTCTATGGATGAATATTATGTTGGCAGAAGAAGGAATTATGTGTGTTCCATAAGAAGAAATGGTAGCGTAAACCCACCGTGCATGATTTTAGGGATCTAACCTCCCTAACCCCTCATGTAGGTAGAATAATATATTTTCCATGTAATAAAGGATGATATTAATAAGGCCTAGTAATAAGGAATAATAAGTCAAATATAAGAAGACCTAATAGAAGCTTCCTCTTATAGAAAGATCTTCCTCTAGATTATTCATTTGGTAGATGGATTTAGTATAAATAGGAGTCGAGGGAATGATAAGTTTTTGTCTTGACAATTATTGTAATAGAGCATTTCTCTGCTAGATGTTTCCCCCTTGAAGAGGCAAGTGAACATTGTTTCCTATCAATAAAGGTATTATTTTGGTGTTGTAGTTTCATATATTGTGTTGTTCTGCCATTATTCTCTACAATATTTATGTTTTCTACTATTATAATATATTTGGTACATTACAAGTGGTATTAGAGCACTTTCCTTAGTAGGAATTGTGGGTTATTTTTTCCACGGTAGAGATGTGTTCAAACATCTTAAAACTATAGAGATATGTCATTCAACGCATAAATCCATGATCTGGGAAGCATACATGCAGGAAGTACAAGTGGTTCTTAAGCGCACATTGTTGGCCACCCTTGTAACCCCTGTTGGGGCCCCTTCGAGTGGTAGCACATCAAAAAACACTTGTATACATATTGGAATATATCACCTGAAGACCTCCATAGATAAACTGATCAGACGCCTGACTCCAATAGTGCCACTGAGAACAACACTTGGGAGGATACTCTCTAGTACCTGGGTAATTGGGTAGTACAACTAAGGGTACGGTCTAGCCTCCTTAGTTAGTTCCCAGAGATATTGGGTCGAGTAATAATGTTCTACCTCACATGTATGTAGAAACCCTCAACACCATAACCCTTGGGATGGAAACATAACAAAAACAAAAGGAGCATACAAGCTCTAATGCCGTGCAACCTTTCCCCCTACATTCATATTATGAAATTACTACACATTTCTTCTTGTTAATAATTTGGACATTTCTTCATTGCAGTATTCTTCAGATCGAAGTATAACTCCGCAGGAGTATAAAAAAAAAATTCTAAGGCCTACTTGCACCCTTATTTGAGACCTATCCCATTGCCTTCCTCTTGTCGTTTTGATCACAATCATACATATCATTTTCAATTTTTTTTCTCCTTGTGGCCTCGACCCCCTTTCGACCCCCTTATTTGGGACCTACCCCATTGGATTCACCTCTTCACCTTGATCATTGTGATACCCTTCACTAGTAACCCCTTTTATATGTGGTCCCACCTGCCTCTTCCATGTGCCCCCTTTCACCATGGCCCACACATGCAACCTAGAACTTGAATCACGCTTCAATACCATGTAATATGCTTTATCCGTGCAAGATACCAGATATAATAAATATGCAGAACAAAAATAAAAAGTTAGAAATGGCAGAATAACAGTCATATATCCAACATAATCTCCACAATAACACATAAATGATATAAGAACAATAACATAAATAACACTTTGATTCAGAAAGCAATGTTCACAGGCCTCTTCGAGGGGGAAACCTCCAATCGAGCAATGCTCTATTACAATAATCTCCAAGCTATGGTTTTCATACCCTCGACCCTTATTTATACTAAATATGTCTATCAAGAGAAGCATCTAGAGGAATATCCTTCTAGAAGCGAAAGCTTCTATTAGGTCTTCTTACATCCACCTTATTCTATTTTATTGAAAGGCCTTATTAATATTGACCTTTATTACATCCGAATATATTTATCTACCTATGTGCGGGTTAGGACCCTAACATGTCCGCCCCCTTAAAAACAACCTTGTCCTCAAGGCTTGAGATGTGGAAACTGCTGCAGAATGGTAGCTGGTTCCCAAGTGGCATCTGCTGGATTTGTATCTTTCCACTGGACTAGCACTTCCTTGATGGTTCTTTGATGTAGGCAAAGCTCACGCTGGTCCAAAACTGCACCTAGTTCCAATCACCTTCTTTAAGCATGAAACATGAAAAACTGGATGTAGCTTCGACTGACTGGGCAGAGCTAACTGATATGCGACTTGTCCCACACGCTTGAGAATTGTATAAGGACCATAAAATTTGAGCGCTAGCTTCTGACAATGCTTAGCCTTGAGGGAAGTTTGCTTGTATGGTTGCAGTCACAGAAACACCTGATCCCCTTCTGCAAATTGACATTCAGAGGGACCTTGATCTACTTGTTGCTTCATGTGATTTTGTGCCATGACCAAGTTCTCTTTAAGGGTATGAAGAATATCCTCTCGAACTATAAGTGTTTGGTCAACCGCCTGGACCTTTGAGGTACCCGGTAAGTATGAGAGAACTGAAGGTGGATTTTGTCCATATACCGCTTCAAAAGGAGTCATGTGAGTAGTTGTATGGTAGGAAGTGTTGTACCACCATTCGGCTAGGGGTAGCCATTGAGCCCACTGATGTTTTTTTTCAGAGGAAAAACACCTCAAATATGTTTCCAAACACTTGTTGACAACTTTCGTTTGACCATCAGTTTGGGGATGATAAGCTGTGTTGAGATGCAATTGGGTGCCCTGGAGCTTAAACAGTTCTTGCCAAAAATTTCTTATGAAAGTTGGGTCACGATCAGAAACAATAGAGTGTGGCATGCCATGAAGCTTGAAGACCTGGTCCATGAAAAGTTGAGCCATCGTGGATGCAATAAATGGGTGTTGAAGAACACAGAAATGAGAATACTTGGAAAGGCGATCCACAACCACCATTATGACTAATTTATTCTCTGATTTGGGTAAGCCGATAATAAATTCCATAGAGATATCCTTCCAAATAGCCGGTGGAATCGGAAGCGGTTGTAGTGTGCCCGGAGATTTGACTATTTCTCCCTTGTTGCATCGACACACATCACATTCAGTGACAAAATTACGGATGTCCTGTTTCATACCATCTTAGAAAAAAGAACGTTTGACTCTATCATATGTTTTGGTGAACCCTGAGTGCCCCGCTGTGGGTGTAGCATGAAGCTCAGAAAGTACCGTGGATTTAAGCTTTGATTGTTTACTTAAATACAAATGGCCTTTGTATCGAAGCTCATCCTGGAGCCAAGAGTACCATGGGGGAGCCAGAGCCTTGGTCTGCAATTGCTGGATCAGATGCGAACTTTTGGGATCTTGAAGCCATTCCTGGCACACAACTTGGAGCCAATCAGGTACAATGAAGGAAAGAGAAAAAATAGATCCTTCTTCTTCATATTTTCGGGACAGTGCATCCAACACTACATTGTCTTTTCCCTTCTTGTAAATGATCTCATAATCATAACCAAAGAGCTTAGTCACCCTTTTTTGTTGCTCCTGGGAGGAAATGAGTTGTTCCAGAAAGTACTTGAGGCTTTGATGGTCGGTCTTGATTTGGAAGCATTGCCCCAAGAGATAAGGGTGCCACAAATCAATGGCATGCAGAATAGCCAACATTTCCTTTTCATAAATGGGTTTGCCTAGATTTCTTTTAGACAGTTGCTTGCTGGTGAAGGCCAAAGGGAGACCCTCTTTCATAAGGACAACATTGATTCCTTTCCCTGAGGCATCACATTCCAACACAAAGGTCTTTGTGAAATCAGGAAGGGCCAGAACCGGAGTGGTGCACATGGCCGTCTTCAAGGTTTGAAAAGCTTGAGCAGCGGCTGGAGTCCAAGTGAAAGAGTCCTTTTTGAGGAGAGTAGTGAGAGGTGTTGCAATCTTTCCGTAGTTCTTAACAAACTTGCGATAATACCCTGTTAAGCCCAGAAATCCACACAAGCTTTTGAGAGTCTTTGGGTGCAGCCAATCTTGCATAGCTTCAATCTTTTTTGGATCCACCCTGACACCATCCTTGCCAACCAGATAACCCAAGTATTCTACTTCGGAGGCACCAAAATCACATTTAGACTGTTTGAGGAAAAGTTGGTGCTGGGAGAGGAGATGGAGAACTCGATCCACATGAGTAAGATGGTATGTCTAGGTTTTTCTATAGATGAGGATATCATCAAAGAAAACTAAGACAAAATGACGAAAAAAGGGACGAAAGACATGATTCATGAGGCTTTGGAAGGTGGAGGGGGCATTACACAAGCCAAAGGGCATGACCAAAAACTCATAGTGGCCCTCATGACTGCGAAAGGCCATCTTGGGAATGTCTGCCTCTTTCATACGTATCTGGTGATAGCCCGAGCGAAGATCAAGTTTAGTAAAGAATTGGGTGCCACTCAATTCATCTAGGAGGTCATCAATGACAGGAATGGGAAATTTGTGTTTAATGGTCAGTTTGTTGAGGGCATGGAAGTCAGGACACATTCGCCAAGAACCTTCTTTCTTCAGGACCATGAATACAGGAGAAGAGTAAGGGCTCGTACTAGGGCAGATAACGCCTACATTAAGGAGTTCCTAGACCATTTTCTCAATTTCATTTTTTTGTGAAAAGGGGTGGCGATATGGACGGATATTGGGAGGAAGGCTTCTGGGTACAAGGGAAACAGAATGATCATGAACACCACAGGAAGGAGGGAGGCCTTGGGGAGTGGAAAATACCATTTGATGTTTAGAAAGAAGAGCTTGGAGGTCATGCGGCATTGGGGGTGTCTCTGTTGCTTGAATGGCATGGAGTTGGGCAATGACACCAGAATGACCTTTTTTGAGCATCTTTTCCATGCGATGGGAACTAATGACCTCAGGTGAACCAGTAGTGATGCCTTGGGATTTATATTGGTGGCCTTCCTGGTTGAATTGCATGGTTAATGCCTTAAAATCCATGAGAATGGGACCCAAAGTTCTTAGCCAGTCTGCACCCAACACAATGTCACAACCACCCATGTCGATAGCAAACATATGGGATTTTAGGTGGTAGTCACTGATTTGGAGACACACATTTTCACAACACCCTCCACATTTCATGGAACCACCATTGGCAATCATGATTTGGAAATTGTTGATAGCATGGATGTAGCAATGAGTTTCTTGGGCAATGCAACGATGAATAAAATTATGGGTGCTTCCCTTATCAACCAGAATGATGAACTTCCGATGCTTGATGTAACCGATTAACTTGAGGGTTTGGGAAGCGGAAAAGCCAGTGAGAGCATTGAGGGAAATGACGGGTTCTACTTTGGGAGGTTCTGAGGGAGGGGTTGTGTCAGTGATTTCAGGTGACTCAGACACAAGGGGAGTTTCAACATCCTCTTCTGAAATATCCTCAGAGATGGCCATAAAAAGATTTTTTTCTTTACACTTATAGCCCAGGAAATATTTGTCATCACAATTATAACAGAGGCCTTTGAGCTGGCGTTCAACCATTTCAGCCTTGGTCAATTTTTGGATTTTTAATGGGGCGGAGGGAGTAGTGGGAGTGATGGGTTTAGGGTGAGGGATAAAGGAGGGTTTTCGGTTTTGAGATGATACAACCTGTTGTGCTTCTTTAGCTCGTTTAGTAGCCTCCACCCAAGTCAAGGGTAGCGCTGTGAGGACATGGGCCCGAATATCCTCCTTGAGGCCACTGATAAAACACTCTTGAAAGAAAGCATCAGTCATGCCCTCTGTTTGAAAAGCCAGGCGCTCAAAGGCAGCTATGAAGTCTTCTACTATTCTGGATTGTTTCAACTTTGTCAAATGGCCCTAATGGTTGGTGTCTGTGTCAAAGCATTCATAAATCTCAGTCACAAATTGGGTCCAAGCAATATACCCTTGATGGGAAGTTTTTCTCCATTGCCACCATTGCCAACGTTCTTGATCTAGATGGAGATCACCATACTCAAGTTTGGCCAAGTCATCTGTAATTCTGTATAAAGAGAAATAATATTGTTCCATTTGGGTTACCCAACTAGTGGGGTCCAAGCCATCAAATTTGGTCACATCCACCCATGGAAGGTTTATGTCACGTTGAAAGTGATGGGACTGAAAGGTATGGGAATGGGAGGAAGTTTTTCCTTCATTCTTTGGAGGTGCTTCAGAGAAATGGTCATCTGTAGGGATCTTCAGTTTGGTGCAGAGTGATGCAAAGACATATTCAAGCTGGGTGGTCAGTTCTTGTTTGAATTCCTCCATTGAGGACTGCATGGTTGCATTTATGGTAGCATTGATGGATGAATCGATGGAGGCAACAGTAGCACTGAGTTGTTTCACTTCTTTTTGGGTTTCGAGGAAACTAGATTACATGGTGTTGAAGCGAGCTTCCAGGTCTTGGCTACGGGTATGGGCCATGAGGATGGGTGAACTAAAAAGGGGCGGGTGGGGTAATTTTTTTTTCCGAAAAAATGATATGGATGAATGTGATAAGGGCGGAGAGAAGAATCCAATGGAATAGGTCTCAAATAATGGTGAAAAAATTTCCAAAATTTTTTTTTTTTTACACCTACGGAGTTATACTCCGGTCTGAAGAATACTGTAGTGATGAAATCCCCAAATGATTAACTAGAAAGAGATGTGTATTTACTTGGCAACCCGAACACAGTTGCACGACAATAGATCTGGTCTGTTTTAATTTGTTTATGTTTCTGCCCCCCAAGGGCTAGGTATTCAAGGGTTCTACAGACAAGGGTTTTCCCTATGCTATAGCTCTTTGATATACGTGCAGGGTCCAATAGTAGTACTCGACCCAATATCTCAGGGAACTAACTAAGGAGGATAGACTGTACCCTTAGCTGTACTACCCGACTACCCAGGTACTAGAGAGTATCTTCCCGAGTGCTATTCTCGGTGACACTATAGCAGTCCAGTGGCCGATAGGTTTATCTAAAGAGGGCTTCAGGAAATCTAGGTTGATCCATACACAGGTGCTATCTGATGTGCTACCACTCGAAGGGGTACCAACAAGGGTTATAAGGGTGGCCAACAAATGTGCGCTTAAGAACCACTTGTATTTCCTGCGTGTATGAATCCCTCAACCGCGGGTTTATGCATGTAACGACAGATCTCTGTGGCTTAAAGACGTCGGAATACGTCTCTACCCTGGAAAAAAAATTCCCACAATTTCTGCCAAGGAAAGTGCTCTGATACCACTTACAAGATACCAGATATAATAAATATGCAGAACAGAAATAAAAAGATAGAAATGGCAGAATAACAGTCATATATCCATCATAATCTCCACAATAACATAGAAATGATATAAGAACAATAACATAAATAGCACTTTGATTCAGAAAGCAATGTTCACAGGCCTCTTCGAGGGGGCAACCTCCAATCGAGCAACACTCTATTACAATAATCTCCAAGCTAGGGTTTTCATACCCTCAACCCTTATTTATACTAAATATGTCTATCAAGAGAATCATCTAGAGGAAGATCCTTCTATAAGCAGAAGCTTCTATTAGGTCTTCTTACTTCTTCCTTATTCTATTTTATTGAAAGGCCTTATTAATATTGACCCTTATTACATCTGAATATATTGATCTACCTATGTGTGGGTTAAGACCATAACAATCTGAGACACAACAAGAAGTGCAAAAACTTAGTGCCAATTGCTGGGTTCACATTTTGATTATTTTATTGCGATGATTGAATCCTTTTTGCACCGATATTGTATATGCTATTGGCCATTTTGAAGGAGTTTTCAAAGGTTTTTATATCGATTCATCATGGATTCATATCAAGTATGTGTAATTGATGTTTTACAATGATTTTGAGCTCAATTCAGTTCGGTTTGATGTTTACAAGGATTTAATGCATGGTCTATGTGTAACAGGGAAAAATTGCGGTTCAATCCTCCATCCGATACCTCCTCCGAGACTTCATCCAACACCCAATCCAATACGTGATTTGGCACTCCATCTGACATGCGATTTGGGTTTTGTGACCCCTCATGGACTCCAACTATAGATCTCATTACACCTCAGATTGGGTGGTTATGCTGATCGCTGAGTGGCTCACGGATTTTCTTGAAGCTGACGATGTTAGAAGCTCATTTAATGAATTTTCCATTTTTAGAGGAGGTCGACCCTTCCATTGGTCGACCTCTCGAGCTGTAATTTACCTATAAATACCACTGACAGTGGCAATACCACATACATAATTTTTAAAAAGAGTTTCATTGTGTAATTCAGATATTTGTTTGCAAACTTGTGTTCTAGACTATGTTTTTAATTAATGACAAAATCATGTTGAGTTAAGCCTGCTTTTTGTTGTTGAAGAGTAGCCACGACTTGCTAGGGGGCCCACCAGTGGTCTGGGGGACTGTATAGATATATCATGTGTTTATTTCATTTTCTTAGTTAGAATTTACATTGTTTCTTTGCTGTATGTATCTTTTAGTTTCAATTATTGTGCATGCTAATTGTAATTTGATTATCTAATTTGTCTTTCTTTAAATTGCAGATTGCTTATAGGAGCTGGTTATTTATTAGATTCTGTTTCTTATTTCTTAGCAATGAATTTTCCTATAGGATACTAAATTAGATGATGCATTGAAGTTTTACTTTGGTTGTGGTAATTAAAATATAATATTACTTAGATAGAGGATTAGTGTAAACAAAGTTTTAATTTAGGATCGTTTGCAAGCTTCGATGGATTAATAGTTGCAAGTTTTATCAGCTGTAATCAAGTTAAATTTAATTACCAGTTCAGTTAAGTCTTCATATATCTATTTTGTTCATTAATATTGCTTTAGTATGTTAGGATATAAATAGATTTTGGGGTTATGTTTCTAAAAGAATTCTAGTTTTGAAATCTGAGTTTTTATGATAGGATTAGTCCAATTTAGATTATAAAATCTCAGTTATAGATTTGAATTGCAATTTTAATTAGAAGAGTGGATTTGAATTAAGATTTTTAATCATAAGTTCATGAGTTTGTTAATTTTCTTGAATTAGCATAAGAGTGTTTTTTTTAATCATTGATGATTGATGCATGAAGTTTAGAGATCACATGGATTCCCAAGATACTTAATGTTGCTTCTATGATGGCAAAGATTTTGTTAGATTGCTTGATTCACACTTTCCATTTCTCTGTAGAAGTCAACATTGAATTAATTCCTCTTGAACTGTCACTAATAGTTAGATGCCATCGTGATGTTATTCGACACCGAAGACATAATCATCATCTTTGAATTCTCTTTTTCCTGTTATTTCAAATTAGGAACAATTTTGATTAATTAGGATCTGAATACAATCATGATGTTTTTGATTAAGTAGGTTAAGATTTCTCCTTTTCAAAATAGAAATGATTATGAGTTCTTCTTAAGAATAGAGTTCACTTGTTGAAATAGTCTTGATAGGTTAGTTGTTTGCTTGCTTATTTACTTAAAGATAAAAGATCAAAAGTAATTTACTTGTTGTTGCTAATTAGGTTGAATAGATTAACTTGTTTAAAATAGGTTATGATTTCCTCTTTTAGAAATAATCCATCAATCCATTGTTTGAAGCTGATTAGGGTAAATAGTTCAAGCTCATTACTAGGATTTGCTAATTGATAAAAATGAAAAGAGTCATCTCTTAAGTAGATTGATCCTTAGATAGAACATCCCCTTAGTTAGAAAATACTTCCATTATCTTTTCTTCCTTGGCTCATACAGTGCCAAAAATCTAAGTTTACTTACCCCAGGTTGACAATTTAATTGAGGGATTTAGTGCATATAGAATACTCATCACCAATGTTACCGCTATCAATGCCAACATGCATTACATCATAGAAACCAAAATGGAAACCTTGAAACATGACCTCTCTACCCATCTTGAATCCTTTACTTCCCTGCTGTGCACCAAAATGAATATTCTTGAAGACCTTACCTCATCCGACCCACCTTTGCAACCAGAATGTGAGACTTCCTCCAATTCCAAGAATTTCCCATGTCATCAATTTCAGCGTGATCTATGCCTTCCTAGAGTGGATGTGAAAATTTTTGATGGCTTAGATCCCATGGGATAGGTCACTCAAATGGAACATTACTTCTCTTTGCATGGCATTACTAATGAGCTGGACAAAATCCGTTATGGTGTTGTCCATTTGGATCCTGAACGATGGAAATGGTGGCAATGTTGTAAAAAGGAACGCCAAGGATATGTGGTTTGGACACAATTTGTTGTATAGGTCTATGACTGATTTGACACTGACACCCATCATTTAGGCCATTTGACTAAGTTTAAACAAATGGGCCCAGTGGAACAATTTACAGCTTCCTTTGAACAATTATCTTTTAGAACATAGGGCGTGAAAACTTATTTTTCCTAGGAATGCTTTATAAATGGCCTCAAGGATGAAATGCGTGCCCATGTCCTCATGGCTCACCCCCAGACTTGGTTGGAGGCTACAAAAAGGGACAAGGAAGAACAACAAGTTGTCTCCTCCCAAAACCGAAAAACACCCTTTATTCCTCACACTAAACTACCTCTTCCCACTACTCTTGCCACTTCCCTCAAGATACAAAAATTGACTTGAGATGAAATGGATGAATGCCAAATTAAGGGTCTTTGTTGTAATTGTGATGACAAGTATTTTTCGAGGCACACATGTAAGGAACATAAGATTTTTATGGCTATGTTTGAGGATGTTTCTAAGGAAGAGGCAGATGTGTCTCATGTACATGAGCTACCCCCACTAGAGGATCTTCCTCTGCCCTTTGATCCACTGGAAGTTGAACCACTAATTTCTCTCAATGCACTTACATGTTTCTCTGCTCTCCAAACCCTCAAATTAATTGGCTAAATTAAGAACCAAAAAGTCATCATTTTAGTTGACAACGACAACAACCATAATTTTATTCATTGTTGAATTACCCAAATAGAAGTCGATTTCTATATCCATCAAGTTAATAATTTCCAAATCATGATTTCTAATGAGGGTTCCATGAAATGTGGAGGGCGTTGTGAAAATGTGCGCCTCCAAATTGGTCAATATCACTTGAAAACTCATATGTTTTCTATTTGACATGAGTGGTTGTGACATTGTACTTGGTGCAAAATGGTTACATACTCTCAGTCCTATCACCATGGATTTACAAAAGTTAACCATGCAATTCTAGTAAGAGGGACAATAAAAACAATCCCAAGACATCATATCAAGGTCACCAGAGATCATTAGTTCCAACCAAATGGAAAATATCCTTAGAAAAAGTCATTCTGGCCGCATTATTTCCCAACTTCCTACTACTAGTCCCTATTCTTCTCCAGTAGTCATGCTACTCAAGACATAAGGTACTTGACACATGTGTCCTGATTTTAGAACTCTCAAGAAACTCACCATCAAAGAATAATTTCCCATTCCTATCATTGATGACCTTTTGGATGAATTAAGTGGTTCTAAGTATTTTATCAAACTTGATCTCCGCTCTGGCTACCACCTGATTCTTAAGAAAGAAGAAGACATTCCCAAGACTGCATTTAAAACTCATGAGGGTTACTATGGGTTCTTGGTTATGCCATTCGGCCTCTATAATGCTCCCTTGAATTTTCAAAGTATCATGAATAATGTCTTCCATCCTTTCCTCCATCATTTTGTCTTGGTTTTATTTGATGATATTCTCATCTATAAAAAAACTTGGCAAGCTCATCTCACCCATGTGGATCAAGTCCTCTAGCTACTATCTCAACACAATTTTTTTCTTAAGCAATATAAATGTGCCTTCGGAGCCTATGAAGTTGAGTACCTAGGAAATATTGTCGGAAAGGATGGCGTCTGGTAGATCCAAAGAAAATTGAAGCTATGTAGGATTAGTCACGCTTGGAAATTCTTAAAATTCTATGTGTCTTCTTGGGTTTGATGGGCTATTATCGAAAGTTTGTTTAGAATTATGGAAAAATTATAGCTCCACTCACAACGCTCCTTAAAAAGAATGCTTTTAGTTGGACTCGAGTAACCAACCATGCCTTCTAATATTTGAAAGAATCTATCTGCACTACTCTAGTTCTGGCTCTCCCTGACTTCAACAAGACCTTTATACTAGAATGTGATGCCTCGGGGAAAGGCATTGGGGCTATATCCAAGATGGTAGACCTTTGGATTTCACCAAAAAAAATTTGTTTGAGTTCTATTTGGGCCAGTCCACCTATGATTTTTTTTTTTTTTTCTATTCTTCATGCTGTGGATCTTTAGTGTCCTTATCTCTTGGGGAAACACTTCCAAATCAAAATTGATCATCAAAGTCTCAAGTATTTTCTGGAACAAATAATTTCTTCCCCGGATAAAAAAAAATGGGTAACCAAGTTGGTTGGTTATGATTATGAGATCATCTATAAAAAATGAAAATAAAACATGGTTTCTGATGCCCTTTCCAGGAAATATGAAGAAGATGGGTCTCTTTTTTCCCTCTCAATCATTGTCACAGATTGGATTCAGGTGGTACACCAAGAATGGTTTCAAGTTCAAAAAATTTCAAGACTGATCCACACTGTAGTAGGATACACAAGTTTCTCAAGGGTACTCATGGCACTAGTACACACTTGGTTATAAAGGTCATCTGTATTTAAGAAAATAGGCGAACCTTAAATCCACCATGCTCTCTGAGTTTAATTCTTCAGTTACAATTGGGCATTCTAGTTTTACTAAAACATATGAATAGGTCAAATGTTACTTTTTTTGGGACGGTATGAAATAGGAAGTTCACACCTTTGTGGCCGAATATGATACATGTCAACGCAATATGGGAGAGATAATCAAATCCCTAGGCACACTCCAATGGCTTATGATCCCACCTACTATTTGGACAAATATTTCTATGGACTTCATTGTTGTCTCACCTAAATCAGGAAATAAGTTAGTCATCATGGTACTAGTGGATCATCTTTCCAAATATGCTCATTTATGTTCTCTTCAACACCCGTTCATTGCCTCCACCGTAGATCAAATTGTTATGGATAACATCTTAAAACTCCATGGCATGGCTCATTCTATTATGTCTGACTGTGATCCCACTTTCACCAGTACTTTCTAGAAAGAATTGTTTCAAATCCATGAAACCCAATTACACCTCAGCACAACATATCATCCTCAGACCGATGGCCAAACTGAAGTAGTAAACAATTGTTTTGAAACTTATTTGAGGTGTTTTGTATTTGATAGACAAAATAAATGGGTTCAGTGGTTACCCCTAGCTTAATGGTGGTACACCACTTCTTACCATACCACCACTCGCATGACGCCCTTTGAATCAATTTAAGGAAAACCGACACCTTCAATTGTATCATACATGAAAAGTGTCTCCAAGGTTAAACACGTGGATCAAACTCTTACAATATGCATGACCATCCTCCGTTCTCTCAAAGAAAATTTGGTCATGTCTCAGAATCGCATGAAACAAAAAGAATATCAAGGCTGTTATGAATGTGGATTTGCTAAAGGGGACTAGGTGTTTCTTCATCTGCAACCTTATCAACAGACTTCACTCAAAGCCTAGCATTTTTATAAAATTACCCCCAAATTCTATGGTCCATATCGTGTTCTCAAGAGAGTGGGGTCCATGGCCTACTAGTTAGAGTTTCCTAGTCACTCTAAGATGCACCCTATTTTTCATGTTTCCTACTTAAAGAAAGTAAACGACACTAAGTTCCATACTCAGACTAGTCTAACCGAGTTGGATGAAGAAGGTTCCATTTGGATATATCCCCAAGAAGTCCTGGACCAACGTAAGTTTCATCTCCTCTAGCGCACTATCAAGGAAGTTCTAGTTCAGTGGAAGGACACACAACCAAAAGATGCCACCTAAGAGATGACCAACATTCTGCATCAATTTTACCATCCCCACCCATGAAGAAAATGTTATTTTTAAGGGGGAGGGAATTTTAGGGACCTAACCTCTCATGTATGTAGAATAATATGTTTTCCATGTAATAAAGGCTGATATTAATAAGTCCTATTAATAAGGAAGAATAAGTCAAATGTAAGAAGACCTAATAGAATCTTTCGCTTCTAGAAAGATCTTCCTCTAGATTTTTATCTTGGTATATGGATTTAGTATAAATAAGAGTCGAGGGCATGATAAGTTTTTTTCTTGAGAATTATTGTAATAGAGTGCTACTTTACTGGAGGTTTCCCCCTTGAAGAGGCAAGTGAACATTGTTTCCTATCAACAAAGGTATTATTTTGGTGTTGTGGTTTCATATATTGTGTTGTTTCGTTGTTATTCTCTACAATATTTATTTTTTATGCTATTATAATAGATCTAGTACCTTACACATGAGGTGTGGATGATTTAGGCGAAGGGTTCATGAGTTAGGAAGTTTTTGAAATATGAGAGGTCATCATCATGAGAAAATTTCTAGAGATGAATGCGCTCTAAGAAGGGATGTTATGATTGAAAATAATTGGTGAGAGAATATGTAAAATTAGATGAAGAGGTCAGATCAGTTGCGGAATATGATTGACCTCGAGAGTAGCCATATGAAAGAACTAGAGAAGTCACAGGAGTTGCAAATACATGGAAGACTTTCTAGTCGTTGGTTGAAGGAAATATTTCTGGAGAAAGATGAAAGTTCTGAAGGAAGCAAATGAAAATAAGTTAGGATAGAAGAGGGAGTTAGAATTGATTCCTATTCAGGAGAATAAGACTCAGTCATAACCCTTGAAGGATCCGTGGAAGACTCGGGTCTTGCTACACTGGAAGATGTTGAGTCTTGTCAAGAAAATGGTACAATGTTACACAACTACGTGACCCCCTCAATGAAAGAATTCCATTCCAAAAGAAAAGGAACCCACCTTGTATCACCCCCTCCCTCAACACATTCTACAAATCTGGTAAATTCTACACTGAATCCCGCAACAATTTCTATTGTTTCTCACAATTATAATACAATAGGTTCTAATTATAGTAGTAACGGAAGTGGATCAAGTTCTTCCACTCTAGTACAACCAAGACCATCATGATTTATATTGATAGGATCCCCTAGTTCTATGATGGGAACTCACCATGGGGGCTCACTCACCTGATAATTAGAATTATGGGGTAAAGGGGATGAGGATGTATAAGAACAATGGTTCTTATGTGAGGCTATATGGAGGTCCCACAAAACTTTAGATTCCAATAAACTAGCCGAATTATAGACCAAATTGAGATTTAGAGAATTAAAATGGTGCATGAAGTCCATTGAGCTCGAGAATCCTCAGGGACTCCCCCAGGAAGACCCTTTAATCTTGCTCAACTCAAACAAAGAATTATGGCAGAGTTTCACCTACCTCAATTTGAATAGAATGCTCTCTTTGAGTTGAGGGAGATGAAGCAACGAGATAGGGAATATGCTTGGTAGTACAACCAATGATTCAAAGATGAAATTGGGAAGCTTGCAAACCCAATTCATGAGAATCATCAACACGAATGGTTCATTTAGGGGCTCTTTCCTTTGATTTGGGTTTTTCTAACTCAAAAAAGACTCACCACTTTGGGCGAATCATTAGAGCATGACATGAAAATTAAAGAAATGGAAGGCTACCTCGGGTGCTTATGTATGATTCAACCTGCAGAGGAAAATAACATTGCAGAACTCCAGGGCCAGATTTCTGTGTTGACTGAGAAAATTCAGGAGTTGGAAATACCTAAAGGAGATCGACCATAGTGTTGGGCTCTAAATATGTCCTAAAATCAACCTCTATGCATCAGCCAAAGGTAGGCGTTGGCACAAGCATTTTACTTGTTTCCTACGTAGGTTCTTACCTTCCGTTTTCAATACCCAACCTCCAGAGATGCAACACCTATAAAGGAACAACAATCGTAAAGGGAACGACAACTATTCCTTTCAAGTGAATAGCAACTACACTCAAAGGAACAATAGTCGCGCGAAAGGAACGACAGTTGTTCCATTCAAATGAACAACAACTACACTCAAAGGAACAACAGTTGCGCAAAAGGAACGACAACTGTTCCTTTCAAATGAACAACAACTACACTCAAAGGAACATCAGTCGCATGAAAGGAACGACAACTGTTCCTTTCAAATGAACAACAACTACACTCAAAGGAACAACATTCACGTGAAAGGAACACAGTTGTTCATTTCAAATGAATAGAAAATACACTCAAAGGAATAACATTCGCTACATTGGGCTGAACTAATGTTGAATTCATTTCATTGTAGTATTTTCCCAACTATTCAATTGTCAACCCGAGGAAGTCTTTTATTTCAAAGTTACCGTGCAAAATATATGCAAGCAACAAATTCCAACTAACACTATTATCTATTTAATAAAATAAAACACATAACTTAAAATCAATCAAATCTGCTCTTGCTTGAAAATATACTCAGCTGAAATAAAACCACTACCACACTCTTACATAAATTTAAGGAGTATTAACAAAATGAAGTAACAACAACATGAATTGAATCTTACTGTAACAACAATCTAATAAACAACACACAACTGTAAGCAATGATCAACTAATCATAAATCAAGATAAATTAAGACAATGAAAATAAAAATACAAGTAAATGAATAAGACCAACACATACCAGATTGAGGGGGCCCTACCTCACCTAGCATGCGTGGCCAAAATACTTACAAGATCAAGAGAAAGTTGCACATAATTGCAGATCCATCAGCTCCTTTGTATTATTGAAGAAAACTGAGAAATTACATAATTTCAACTCTTTCTTACAGTTAAATTCTATATAATTTCATGACTAACCCTCTCATGATTGAAGAGGTATTATTTATACAAATCAAATCCCCAAATCCCTGGGTTTCTCAAACAAATTGCTAAGTTTAGAGAACCGGCCGCAACTGTAAATCTGGAAAATACCCTTTTAAAGAACCAACAATTTCTCTCAAACCGTAGCTCTAATCGGAAAACGACCTGCATTAAACTCAATTGGGCCCATTATGAACAAAACCCATGTCTCGGATGTTTGATATTCATCCTCATCTTCTCACAATATTCTACACAAATTCGTCTTTCCTTATCTACCACGTTTTTCAATGAAAACGATTAACCACAAACTGTAACTCACATGTGTCATTTGGAGGTTGGAACCTTGATTGCTGGAACTATTGATATATAAAATCACTCATCAAACCATCATCAGAAAAATCATGCATAATAGTCTTTAATTCATTAAAAATGAAGGAAGAAGAATCATTATTAACCACTAAAGCATAATAGGAATAATATGTCATTTTATGAGCAGTTGTAGCAAATGTATGGAAAATGGAATGATAAATGAACGATAATAGGACGGATAAGGGATGTAATGGATGTCTATATATGATGAAAACATGGACAAATATGTGACCCAACATCTGCCCCACACTGAAAATGTTGCATGTCCTCATGCAACTCAATACATTGCATTAACCAAACCGTTAAGGACTCATTTGAATGTTGTTGATACAATGGATTTTCATGCAAATCAAAACTCATATGAAGAAGGTATTTTGATAGTTTTATATGTCACAATTTAATGCACATTCTTGCCAAAAATCATAACAATCCAATACACAAATCCCAAGGTATCCTGTTGTTGAAATTCCTCGTAATTGAAACTCTCCTGAAACAGTTCTGACAACACCACAATTTTTACAAAGTACAAAGTGGGTTTTGTAGGCATATTTAGACTAATCCCATGCTTCATCATACCAAAAATCATGACAACCCAGTTCATCATTTGGAAGATATGCCCAAATCAATTTCTGCACTTTTTGTAGAAAAATAACATGTATGAGAAAAATAAATATGAATGGCAAATGAGAGAACAAACCATCATGCATAGTAACCACCATCATGCATAGTAACCGCCCCACACTGATTGTATAGCATGTCCTCAAGTTACATTATGAAATCAAACTTAAACACAATCTCAAAAGAGATCCTCTGCAGAAAACTAATGCATAAGAAGACAATCATCTCTGAGTACCCCTTGCTTATGTATACAACACAATCACCATCAAATTCCCTCAATAAGTTTTGTTTGTACTTTAAGGTAAATTTTTTAATGGGAAAACAATCTGCAAACCTTGAATCTGGTCATGAGCTTGCTACAAAATGATTAGTACAGGATATCTTTTACTGTTGGTTGTAAATACCTTATCAATGCTTGAATACCAATCCTCCAATCTTGGAAATCCATCAAATGTTATCTCGAAATGTGAATGAACTGACCATGTCATGAATTTACCATCAAATTCTTAACCATATGTATTTGACAATCCACATACCATATGATATACCCTCCAATAATCTCATTTTCACTTATGGGGATTGCAACCCTGTAATCATGGGATTCCAGATCTCAAAACAACTTGCTTTGTTTGTAGGTTACCTCACAAGTTTTCATCATTGATAACAAGACTTCTTTTCGATGGAAATTCATAACATTAAGACTATATGGAACAAATTTTTTACCATCATTATGAAGTGCTCAGAATTTGTGAATCAATCAGTGTATCATGAACCAAGAAAACGAACCACATACCTTTGTATTTCTACCCATGTGTTTAAAAGAAAATGGCTTCTACAATAGTGTATTTTACTGTAGGTTCTTATGGACAGTCAACTTCCTTATTCAAATAGATTCTTGGGCATGCATAGTAGTTGGTCCATTCTTCATGTAATGAAGATAAATTATAAAACAAATGTAGCCAACCATTGACAAAATATGGAAATTCCAATAAGTTTTCCCAACTCCCAGGTAAATTTGTTGCCACATGTACCAATGGTGACCCAATTTTCTGCCATAGATTTCATGCTAGACTGTAGTAGCATGCCAAAATCTGAGTACACAATGTAGATGTGAATTTGCCTTGGATATACCTTCACTTTCTAAGATTTCAACAATAAAATTATGATGCCGAGAATAGATGGTTGAATATGAAACCATGGGCGGAAACTAATGATTGTTGTTGCACACCAAAGATAATGACTCAAAGTGATTTATTTTTTATTTTTTATGGTAGCATAGGCTTCTTCTATTGCTTGCAATAACTGTGGGAAAGGTGCCTTTGAAACAAGCCACTACAAAAATTTCTTTTTAAATCTTGGGTGGAGACATTGTTTCAATTGCCTTTTAATAACAACTTCCTTCCATTAGAATTTGTGTAGACAACTACACATGTGTTTTCATGATGGCAATAGAGGCTGCCACAAAATCATCATACTACCACCCAAAAGAACAATTATCATGCTTCCATGGTAAATCTTATGAGCACATAACCCCCTTTTAAACAATGATGTATATCGGCAAGCGAGAAAAACAAACACAATGTTCATATGGGAGGGATGGGCATTAATGAAAGGGTTAGCATCGTAATCATTCTTGAGACATCCATTAACTTCGTAGCCTATCAAATCCTTATAACATGTATGACTCAAATCCACATAACACATATGTTGTATCATTTCATGAACCCATAACAATAACTTTTTGAAGATGTGCAATATGTAGGAGAACCATGAGTCAAAAGGCTGGAAAAGATAATTGGAAACCCATGAGATGAATGAATACATCATGGAAATGAACCAAAGAAACCATACGTCTGACTTTTAGCGTGCTTGTATGAAAATGGACATCATGATCTTCTTCCTTTCTCTATTTTGGTTCTTATGTAGCAACAACAAATCAATTTCTCATGCTTGGATGTTAGGAGATGTAGGGAAGGACTTGACTTGGGTGTTGGGAGTGCATGAGGTGAAGGTTGATATGGTAATAGATAGATAAGAGAGGTAATAGATGAGTTATGATATGAAAATGGAGAATAGAAATCCTTAGTGGTTCTTCATGACATTTTCCTAAATCTTTAATAAATAAAAAACTCATGCTATTTTACCTCAAGTTTTACCTCCATGAAAGATTTGATTGGCATGGATGGACTGATGTCTATTGAAGTTGATGTAAGCCAAACTGATGTCGAGACATATGTATATGAGAGCTGAAATAGAATGAGGCTGAATCTGATTTGAAATGATGTTGTGCTGGCTGCATGTAAGACTACTGCTGCTGAAACAAATGATGATGAAGAATTCTGCTACAAAAGAAGAAATCTTATTCTCTTATTATGAAAATCAAATGTTGAAACGAAAATGGAAAGGGACTACAGAACTACTGAAACAAATGATGCTGCAAATCACTGTTGAAACCATTAGATCACATAATCTTCAACTGCTACAAAATCGAGGTACAATTCTTACCATGTGAATGAATGTGCTGAAGTCGAGCATGGAAAGAAATTGTTGGATTACCGGCCATTAATGTATGCCATTAATCAACATGAATAAACTCACCTTTGATGATAGTGAGCTCTAAAGTACCTTAGTGCATCTTGACAGGTACAAATGGATTTGTTGGAGTCGAGTCACCTGCAAGATTTGTCAATCAAGAGGCATTGATGAATCCCCATGATTAACAACAATGAGATCTACCATTGATGTATGCAGATCCTAGGGCACTATGAAACTCTAACCTCAATCCCAGATGATGTGTTGGAGTCTATGGGATGATATTTGTTAGAAGGAGGGCCTTAAGGAATCCCACACCATCCAATGCGAGCATAGACAAAATGATTTGAGGAACTGAAGATGAAAGATTTTCATTAGCAAGTGGTAAGGGAGATAAGTGACTTTATTCATGGGTTAGTAGTGATTGGAGTGAAAAGTATGGAAGTGATGAAATGAAGCAAAAGGTAATGGAATGGATGGAATGGTAGAGGGAAAAAAAATAAAAAAGTATAGGCATATCACGGTGTTGGTGAATGAGCATGATGAACATAATGTCTTCTTAGAAGGATTCTTGGCATGGTTAATGTAGCAATGAAACTTGAATTCTGAAACATTGGTCTTTGTATGGTTTGCACATCAATCTCTCCATTTGTTGTGTGCTCAATCCATTTGAAAATTTGAGAAAAAAGTCTTCAAGAATCACTCATGCATGTATTAACCTTCTTTGATTTTCCAAGGACCTGCAAAACATAAGCACTTACCTACAATAAAATGTGAGATCATGGAGAAGAGAGGTGTACGGGCTCTCTTCATCCAAGACATACGCAAAAAAAAAAACATGTAGTTACTTATAAAACAAATTCAAAGAAAATAAATGAAACAAAATACATTTTATACCTGTTCAGGAGTGTTGGCCAACATATACTACTCAACAATATTTCGATCATAACTTATTTGTTTCTTGTCCGATTTGAGTGATTCCAAATCCAAATAAAAGTAAATTCAGTGGTCTATGTCCATTAGAAACAGGTCTTTAAAATTCCATGTGATGATATGCCAAATATGCTCAGTAACACCCTGCATGACAAGGTGTTTTTCAAATTTCAGACTAGACTAAAAGTCACGGTTTTAAGCATACCTTTTTCATTTGATGACGGATTGATGTGATTCCAATTGGAGATGAAATTATATTCATGTAGGTATCTCCAATAGAAACATGTTTTAATGACAAGAGGAATTTATGACTCAAATTTACCAATGAACATCTGGGAAGACAGATTTTTCAAAGTGCATATTTATGACAAGCGACCAATGTTTTGGTCATAACTTCCTCATATGAAATCATAATTGAGTGATTCAAATTGAGTTGTAAACTAGACTCATAGGGGAATATACCAATGAAACATGTTTTCAAGATCTATCCAATAAGGTATCCAAAAATTGATTGTCCCATCTCTGTTCCTAAGCTGTCTGCTTGACATCCTGTTAGTATTTTGGCCATAACTTTTTAGTTTGATGCCCAATATCAAAAATTCAAATTGGTTTGTAAAATAGATTCAAAGGGATACTTGGGATGTAAACATGTTTTGAAAATAAATCCATTTGGTCTCCCAAAAACAGACTGTCCCAACTGTGTTTTAGTAAAAATTTCAAGCCAAAATGCCACAAAAATCCAATAAATGAAATATGACTCTCAAAAAGTGACCGGAATAGTTATGAATGTTTTTAAAGATATAAATTTCAATAGAATACATGCCCATACCAAAAATTTCAAGCACTGAGTACCTATATTGATTTACACAACATGTTGCAGCAACTGCTAAAACTTTAAAAAAATGATGATTTTTGAAAGAAAATCCATGAGATCAAGGCTACAAGCGATCGAATGATGATCTCTTGAAGGTGTCTCATTTTTATTTTTAAACTAGGCTACTAATTCTTAGAACTAAACTAATATCCATTAAGCATTTATTGAAAATTCATTCATTACCCTACCCTACTTTACTTGAAAAATGAATTAACTCAAGTATAAGAATACTTCCAATGAAGCCACTTACGTAACAAAGTCTCAAACATGCTCATACCCACAACTGAAAAATACAACTTCATGAATACCAAGATATGAAAGACCAACTTCCCTTGAAATGATAGTGCCAAGAATTGTTGAAGTATAACATGAAGTTGGAAATTGGTGACAGATTGAAACCAAGATTCAATATAGTCCTTGTTCCCTTGATTTCCTATAGATGTTACACCATAAATATCTTTAGAAAACTGATCTTCCTGAATGTAGAAGAGATTTATATCCAGTGACCATGATGTAGAAGATGCTTCACTTTTCGGTTCCAATGTCTGTTTTTCATTAGATTTGTTGATCTTGTTGGCTTGTTGATGATGATAAAAAACTTCATTTTCAAGTCTTGGACTTACAACCTGCCCAAACCTCATATGGATTTGTTGCAATGGTGTAGGTGAGGCAGAATAAGTGGTAAATGTAGGAAAGTTGTGCATGTCAACACTGTAAGTATACTGCACTACTTTATTATGGTTAGGGTGCGAGGTGGGTTGAACATGAAGTTGTTTAGGGCATGGAGGAGCTTGATGAAAAGTTAAGTATGGAAAGTATAACTGATTGGTTTGTGTGGATGACCTTAATGGGAAAATAATATGTTGTTGAAGAGTTTGTGGAAAGTATGGAGGATTGGTGTTTTTCGTAACATGAGGGAAAGTAGTCATGGGATCATAAGATGGGCCATGCCAACCTTGTGGACAAGGTAGGTAGGACTGAGATTGGGGTTGCCATAGTTGCCATGGTGTATGAGTATTCAATGATTGCTTGTGAGAGTAAGGAAATGGAGGAATAGAGTTTTGAATCATACATGTAGGCCATGGTTGTTGTGGTGAAATTGCTACAACTCCTCGATCTCTTTGATATATTGATCTTATCTTGGGTAAGGGGGGGCAAAAATCTGTTGAATGACTCAAGTCACATATGCCACAAATTATGAGACTATCCAAAGGACAATCCATTGCAAGATGTTTCTTCTGGAACCAAGGACAAACTGTTTCTTTAGGTTCCTCCCATTTCTTCTTATCCTTCAAAATATCCAATTGTGAATTTAATGAGCTAATGATATCAACTTTAAAATTTTCAATTGAATTAATGATTCCAGCTCCTATAACTCTTGTTTTTGTAGCAGATTTAAAATATTGAGAAGAAGGCTCACTAGAATTCTTACCAATCTTGAAGTTCCCTCTTGAATACCTTCTACATAACTCAAAAATATCATCATATGGTAACTGAAATACATCACCTATTCCCATCAAATTTAAGATTTCTAAAGATTCATCATGGATTCCTTTGAGTAGGAGTATCTTCAAGGTCTCTTTTCCCAATTGTTTTTGTTTGGATCTTTGAAGGTTGTATTGAAAGAACTCCACATATTCCTCAAACTCTCTTCTTCTCCATGTTTCATTCCAAAGATATCTTCATTGACCCTGCAATAATCTTGGTACCTTTGCAAGAATACATATTTCATGTCTTCCCAAGTTTGTATAGAATTACCACCGAGGCTCATGAACCATCGGAGGGATGTTCCTTTTAGAGTAAGGGGAAAAACATTCAACTTTTGATCATTAGTAAAATAACCATAACCTCTACAAAGTACTTCAAATTGAAATAAGAATGCATTAGGGTCTTCATTTTCCAAACCGTGAAAATTTGGTAGATTGGATGGGGGTATGCTTTGCATTTGTACCACTCCTTCAGGATCTCTAATGGGGAATTCAAAGGTAACAACTTCTGTCTCCTTCTTACTTGCCATCTTTTTGTTGGATTCTTCATGTGCTATCTCAAGGCTCCTTCATCAAATGTTCTTGTCAACTTGTGAGAAGGATGGGTGGTGCTTACATCACCACTAAGAGAAATGATAAGATTTAGGATCAAACACTAAAAACTAAATGCAAAGAAAGAAACAATCAAGAAACCTACATACCTTGACCCTTCACCTCGGAGTCAAGAACATGCAACTAAAAAAACAATGTCAATTGGACTTGTGCACCCTTGATAACTTCCCTGGAAACAACGCCAAAATATTGGGCTCTAAATATGTCCTAAAATCAACCTCTATGCATCAGCCAACGGTAGGCGTTGGCACAAGCATTTTACTTGTTGCCTACGTAGGTTCTTACCTTCCGTTTTCAATACCCAACTTCCAGAGATGCAACACCTATAAAGGAACAACAATCGTAAAGGGAATGACAACTGTTCCTTTCAAATGAATAACAACTACACTCAAAGGAACAACAGATGCACGAAAGGAATGTCAGCTGTTCCATTCAAATGAACAAAAACTACACTCAAAGGAACAACAATCACATGAAAGGAATGACATATTTTCCTTTCAAATGAACAACAACTAAACTCAAAGGAACATCAGTCGCGTGAAAGGAATGACAACTGTTCCTTTCAAATGAACAACAACTACACTCAAAGGAACAACATTTGCGCGAAAGGAACAACAGTTGTTCATTTCAAATGAATAGAAACTACACTCAAAGGAACAACAGTCGCTACATTGCGCTGAACTAATGTTGAATTCATTGCATTGTATTATTTTCCCAACTATTCAATTGTCAACCCGAGGAAGTCTTTTATTTCAAAGTTACCGTGCAAAATATATGCAAGCAACAAATTCCAACTAACACTATTATCTATTTAATAAAATAAAACACATAACTTAAAATCAATCAAATCTGCTCTTGCTTGAAAATACACTCAGCTGAAATAAAACCACTATCACACTCTTACATAAATTTAAGGAGTATTAACAAAATGAAGTAACAACAACATGAATTGAATCTTACTGTAACAACAATCTAATAAACAACACACAACTGTAAGCAATGATCAACTAATCATAAATCAAGATAAATTAAGAAAATGAAAATAAAAATACAAGTAAACGAAGAAGACCAACACATACCAGATTGAGGGGGGCCCTTCCTCACCTAGCATGCGTGGCCAAAAGACTTACAAGATCAAGAGAAAGTTGCACATAATTGTAGATCCATCAGCTCCTTTGTATTATGGAAGAAAACTGAGAAATTACATAAGTTCAACTCTTTCTTACAGATAAATTCTATATAATTTCATGACTGCCCCTCTCCTGATTGAAGAGGTCTTATTTATACAAATCAAATCCCTAAATCCCTGGGTTTCTCAAACAAATTGCTAAGTTTGGAGAACCGGCCACAACTATAAATTTGGAAAATACCCTTTTAAAGAACCAACTATTTCTCTCAAACTGTAGCTCCAATTGGAAAATGACCCATGCTAAACTCAATTGGGCCCATTCTGAACAAAACCCATGTCTCAAATTTTCGAGATTCATCCTCATCTGCTCACAATATTCCACGCAAATTCATCTTTCCTTATCTGCCATGTTTTTCAATGAAAACGGTTAACCACGAGCTGTAAATCACATGTGTCATTTGGAGGTTGGAACCTTGAGTGTTGCAACTATTGATACATAAAATCACTCGTCAAACCATCATCAGAAAAATCATGCATAATAGTCTTTAATTCATTAAAAATGAAGGAAGAATAATCATTATTAACCACTAAAGCATAATAGGAATAATATGTCATTTTATGAGCAGTTGTAGCAAATGTATGGCAAATGGAATGATAAATGAATGATAATAGGATGGAGAAGGGATGGAATGGATGTATATATATATGATAAAAATATGGACAAATATGTGACCCAACACATAGGTTTGGTGCACTGGTTGTTTCATCGAAGGTCATATGGTGACAGAGTGTCTAAGATTGCAGGGTGGAGGAGCTATGAGCCACCCTATGCCTCCACCAACAATCGAACCATTAGGTGGTGTTGTGCAAGTTGTGACTATAACACCATTCCATGCACCTATGCAATTCTAGGCCTTCCTGAGTTGGTCAACCCAACAAGTATTGTGAGATTTGCAGACACCATGAACATTCTCCGAGACACTGACCCATGTTGCATAAATATACATATGTCCCAAATACGGTGTACTATGAATTCTGTGGGTCGACTACCCATACTGCCAAGCAATGTCATTCTTTAGATGCTCTTGCAGAAATAATATAATTATCTTCCTTTGCAATTGACAAATCCCCTCAAGGGTTTGGAGGAGGTCGCAAAGGTGGAGGATCTTTCATAGGAGGAAAATTTGGAGGCATAGGACCCACTCGCTGCTACAACTGTGACAAATAGGGACACCTTGCAAGATACTACCCACATCTGAGGAGAACATGGTGCACACACTATCGAAAAAATACCCATACTACTGAGGACTGTCCTGACCTAATTGCATGTTGGGAATATTGTACAAGACAAAGGGGAGGCAATTTGATAAACTCAGAACCTATGCCAATTGCAAATGAGAGATAATCCAACATTCATGTTATACCAAGGGGAGGCACAAAGACCAGTATCGATGCTGAACATATTAATCGATCTCAGATTCAAAAGGTAGTTCCTAAACCCCCATATAATCCTGTACAACAAAAGGAATGTTTTTAGAATGCAGTAGAATTGTTCCACCATATGTCTAACTTTGAGATACCAAAATTTGTAAATCCAAGATATACCCCCCTATCAAGTTGCAGAAAAGTTGGTCCCATTCAAGGGCCCATCATATGATTCAAACAACACTATTGTATTATGGTTTCAACTCTTTTATAATATCCTAAATGATGAACACCTTACTTAGAAGTTGCGGAACACAATTGGAATAACTCTTGGAGTTGAGGGAAATGTAGAGGTATCTATAGCTGTTAATTTTCCAGAGGGAAATGCAGGCCAAATACAAATATGAAAGAAGAGGTCGGGATGTGAGTTCATACTAAATGCCCATATTGATGGTTATGAAATTAATGATGCCATTATGGATTTGGGATTAGATGTTAATATCCTACCAAAGGAAACATGGGAAGCTATGGGAAACCCCATGTTGGTCTATTCCCCAATTCAATTGCGTATGGCGAACCAATAATGTATTTATCTAGTAGGGATGCTAGAAAATGTAGAAGTAGATCTGTTGGACTCAATACTGTTAAATAATTGAAGGTCATTGAGGTCATGGGGGACAAATATCCATATCCAACCTTGCTTGGAATTGACTGGGCATACAAAAATTATGTTGTGATCAACTTAGAGAAGGAATCCATGACCTTTGAAGCAGATGGTATGAAAGTGGTTCAACCTTTAGATCCATATCTAGGACCATGATACATCGAACCTTAGGAATATAACATGGAACCTGATGTCTTGGATCATTTGTACACGGTGACTAAAGGAAACCACACGAACTACATTAATCCTACCATGGATGGTTCAATCAGTTGGCGAAGTATTCAATATGCCAGGGACAATTCATAGGTCACTTTTGAAAAATGACAACAAGGACGATACACAAATTTTTCAAGACGATGAGAAACTATTCGAGCATCTAGGTGGATTGGAAATGAAATTAACAAGCATCCAATATATGCCGGTCTCTCTGATTTATGCACTTTTCTGGTCGAAATGGAATAAAAATTTGGGGTGGAACAGAGGATGTCGACACTCGATATTTATTTTCGATCCCCCCCATATTGCTAGTGGGCCACCCAAAAAAGTAACCTTCCTTCATGGGAGGATATCAATATTTCCCTCCCACAATGATTTATCCCTCCTTCCAAAGTTAGTCAAGACAATCGAGACTAAAAAATGAAGACTCATGTACTTACCCTCGACACATTGATGGATCTTCCGATCCACATGAGCATTTTATGCACTCTGTTGGAGTATGGACAACCATGCCACTTCCCCAAGGTTTTTGGGTACACCAGTTTGTTCATTCACAAGGACCAATCCCCACAGCTTGGTATATACATGAAGAAACTCAAAGGAAAACCCACTACTGGGATGCCATTCAACACCAATTTTCTAGGATTTCTCTTTTATAGGTAAGTCCCCTGAACTCACTTTAGCATTGCAACAAATTCAAATCTTGTTATTCAAAGATAATTTCAAACCCTCCTATCCCCTTGTAGTTTTCTCTACACATAAACACCTGCTATGTTTTATATTTCACCCATCTCTTGATACAACAAATCATGCTGTTGCGCCACTACATATTTTATGTAGCAAGGTTGATACCACCCTAGAATCCTAAGGCACTAGGATTTTTCAGGATACCATTTTTCCTGAAACTAGTAAGTCCTACACTAACCCTACGAAGTTGCACAAGGTTAATATAAGAAACATGGAGCATCCCAAGATAGCCTCTATAGGGGATTATTAGGACAAACAAAACATGATTGAAATTCAAGACCTTTTGAGGGAATGTGAGGACTTATTCCCCACCATCTTCTCAGAGCTAAAGGGAATTAAGGGAGATTTAGGAGAAATGAGAATTGAACTAAATCATTAAGTGAAAACTATTAAGCATCAACCATATTGTCTGAACCCCAGAGTCAAAGAAAATGTTAAGAATGAGATTGATCACATGCTTGTATTTGGGTTGATATTCCCGGTGGATGAGGCTGAGTGGATCAACCCTATTTTCATTCAGAGTAAAAAGGGTACGAAGGATATAAGGGTTTGCGTTGACTATTAGAGCTTGAAATTTGCCTGTGTTCATGACCCATTTCCGACTCCTTTTAGTGACCAAGTTTTATATCAGGTCATGAGTAGGGAAGCATATTCATTTACCGATGGATTTTTCAGGATATCACCAAGTAAGGATTGAAAAAGTGGATAAGAAGAAAATTACCTTCGAGACAGAGTGAGGGTCATTTACTTATAACATCATGCCATTTGGGCTTAAGAATTCCCCAACAATGTTTTCTCAGATTGTGATTACTGCATTCCTCGACTTCATCCATAAATTTATTGAAGTCTATTTGGATGATTGGATGGTATACATTCTACTCAAAGAACATATTGGTCTCTTGTGGCTAATGTTGGATCGATGTTGCCAGTTGCATATTTCCTTAAATCTGAATTTTTTTTATCTTTTGCATACCATTTGGAAATCTACTTGGCCATATTGTTTGTAGGGAAGGAGTGATGGTGGACCCTATAAAAGTTGCATTCATCCTCAATATGCCTCCTCCTACCTCTCTCAAGCAGTTGCGAACTACCTTGGTACATACTGGATATTACCTTCGGTTTATCAGGGGCTATGCCAGAATCACAACATCGTTGGAACAATTACTTAAGAAATCTGAAGGATTTCACTGGAATTCATTTGAAACCTTGAAGGAAAATTTGAGTACAACCCCCATTCTAACTTTCCACAATTGGAGTATGGAGTTCCATGTGAATATTGATTCCTACAACATTATGCTAGTTTCTATCCTTACACAACCAAGAGAAATGAATATAGATTGTCCCATCTATTTTTCTAGTCGAAAAATATGTCATGCCGAACACAACTACACCACAATAGAAAGGAAAGGTTTGGCCATGGTCTATTATGTGCAAAAGTTTTGACACTATCTATTAGGGGGTCATTTTAAGTTTTTCTTTGATCATTATGCTTTAAAATATCTTGTTAACAAACTTGTCTTAGAAGGAAAAACCTATAGATGGTTGTTTCTTTTTCAGGAGTCTTCCTTTAAACTTGTTGTCAAACCTGGGAAGTTAAATGTGGGACTTGATCACCTATTAAGACTGGAAACTGGTGAAAGTGGTGGACCTATTGATGACCAACTACCACATGCATATTTGTTTCACATAGAAGCTATCCCATACTACTTATCATACATTGAACTATTCCTCACAACTGGAAACGCCCCATAGGATGATTTTTCAACTCAGAAGCACCATCTTGTTGTTCATGCATCGAATGATCAACTTATCGCAATATAATTGTACAATATGGGTTTGGACAATATCTTGAGAAGATGCATTTTGGATCATGAGAGATATGATATTCTTTTGGAATGTCACAACGAAGTTGCGAGAGGACATGTTGGAGGTAAGACTACAACTCTAAAGGTATTACAGATTGGGATATGGTGGCCTACAGTGTTTAAGGATGCCAAAGCATATGCTAGAGCATGTGATGTTTGTCAAAGAGTAGGTAATCCCTCCCAGAGAGTTGAACTACCTTTACACCCTGTCAGAGCTATGCAAGCATTCAAAAAGTGGGTTGTTGATTTCATTGGGCCGATAAACCCACCAGATTGACATTACAAGGACATGTACATCATTACTGCAATATATTATCTTACAATATGGGATGAAGCCGCACTAGTGTGAGACTTTTCTACCGATACCACAACCAGTTTTGTTTTTGAAAATATCATTACTTGATTTGGTTTCTCTCGGAGTCTAACAAGTGATCAGGGTACTCATTTCATAAACATAACTGTAAATACTCTCACCCATGAATTTTTTATTCAACACCATAAGAGTATCCCTTACCATCCGTAAGCTAATGAGACAGTGGAAGCGTTCAACAAGATTCTAGAAAAGGGATTGACCAAGGTATGTTTCACAAACCATGAAGTTTGGGATGAAAGAGTTCCAATGGTACTTTGGTCCTCTTGGATCACCACAAATAAATTACACAAGTATACATGTTTCCAATTAGTCTATGAATGAGAGGCCATGGTATCAATTTAATTTATATCACCAAGTCTATTTGTTGTGCAATCTACCAATATGATTGATGATGAATCCATCGCAACCAGAGTTACATAATTGACGCAGTTGGATGAATCCATATTTTTAGTAGAATTTCATTAGCCTGTCCAAAAATCCTGACAGAACGCTTGGCATGATCGACATATCAAGCATAAGTCTTTTGTGCAAGGAGACACCGTTCTATTGCATGACAATAAGTATCAAAAGCATCCTGGTAAGTTACAAGTGCACTGGCTTGGACCGTTTATCATTGTGGAGATACACGAATCTAGAGCAGTCATACTCACATAACTCAATGGCATTCTTTATCCTAGTTGGGTGAATGGAGCACACCTGAAACCATACATCTGCTCTCAATATGCATTGTTTTGCATCCCTCATGTGTTGGGAGTGGCTTGCCTAGGTAGGATTTCCCTTTGTATTGCAATTTTCCTTTCTATCAATAATATGATGATATGTCACTTTTCTTACATGTTCTCGAGTCTGGTTGTCCAGCCCCAATCATCCACCCAAGATATTCACTTTGTGGTCAAGGAGCTTGTCATCACGTCATTTCATAACTTTCACCCATCTTTATATTCCGTGTCCATACACTATCACATTGGTAGTAACAACCGTTAGTACTTTTTGTTGACTTGGACGCCACCTGTCATCCTAACCATATTCAATGTTCACAACGTTCTGTCCGTTTCTAATCCTCCACTAATATAATCATTAATTTCATGACTTAATTGGATCTCCCACCACCATCTCACCTGTTATGTCCTTAAAACACATTCCCCATCACAAATCTTGGTGTAATTAGGGGATTTTTGTCGATATCAATGCTGATTTTATTGAGTTGTCATAGTTAATGCATGTAATATCCCTAGGCCGGACCCAATTGTAATGTAAAGGAAAATGTACTTAAGCTAGTGATCTGTTTGATATCATTTTGTATGCACATTTCATGGCATAATGCACGCATGTACTGCACAGTTAAATGAGGAAGTTTCCACATTCCTGGATACTGCGCACAACAAATTGAGTGCGCATGATTTTGAGGCCAGGTAGCATTTTGTGAATATGTTGCGTTTTATAGTTTGGTAAGTCAGTTATTATAAGCTAGGATGATTATGTTTTGATTAGGCTAGAGAGCCTAGATGTTAAAGGCTAGTGCGTCTATTTTTGTACATGTTTCATAATTAATATAAAATACATCGCCGCGTGTAGACCGACCACGATAAAAGTTATGGGGGACTAAACTCCACTAGTTAGGGAAAGGGTAGGCCTAAAAGTTAAGGAAAGGGATAAGCTAGGGAGCTTAAGCCAAAAAGGAATATTATATTAATATTTATTAAAGTATAAAGTATGGATAATTATTTTATCCTAAGTTCTAAAGTTGGGGACAAGTAGGCCAAAGTAGCTCCCAACATGACAAGTGTCAAGTTGGGGACATGCATACATATTGTGGGAACTTAGTTCATTTTCCCATATTTTGCATCATTCCTCCCATCATTCCTTCCATCATTCAGTCATCCATTCAATCATCTATGAGCATGAAAACACCCATTGAGCTATCCTTCATATCTTCATGACTGTACCTGAACCTATATCCATAGCCATTTTTGTGTTGGTGTATCTGGTTAGCTTGGGAGATGGAATGAAGAAGCGGGTTGTGAGGCCCGTGGGATATTGAAGAGGCAGGTTTTCAAGTCCGTGAGAAATTATCTGGGTGAGAGAATTCCTTGGAATTGATTTTTTGAAGTTGCCTAACTGCATCTACAATGCTCTGAGACTTCCTGTCTGGCCTGTTGCTGAAGCCCAGAAAGGAAGTGGGGCAGCCGAAGGACTGTTGAACAGAGAAGGGGCACACTTCCTGGGTGGGATAGGCATGTGGGGAATGAGGTACTGTAGGTTGTTAGTTTGAGTTGGCACCTGAGACAGAGTCTTTCTTGTTGTATATGAGCCTTTAGCCTGGTTAGGAATCCCTTTACCTGTGTGGATTTTAGTCCTAGCTTGGGGGTGACTCACTGTTGAGAGTGATGAATAGTGTGGTATAAGGTTGGGAGGTTCGTGGAAGGTTTTCACACAGTTGGTGACATTCTTACCAAGATAAGTGTCAATTGTGTGATAAATTTACATGCTGCATTGTTATATATGTGCTTATTTTTATGGGTTATCATATGTACGGTTATAACTGTGTTTATTTTTATGGGTATTTCCTGTATATGTTGCATGTATATGTTTACTATTATTTCAGTGTGAATCCGTGCATTTACAGATGTATTTGTATGTTTACGTTTTATATGTAATGTTTTTGCAAGAGTTCTTTGTGTATATATTTTAATTGCATGCAATTCGAAAAATTTATGTGGCATAGCTCAGTTGCATACTGGGTATGTTACAGTATGTTCCACAGAGAGAACAGTAAGAGTTCTCTGGCATAGCGTGTCCCGACATGGATGGTCGGGGACGTTACAACATGGTGTCAGAGCTTCAATTTTCAACATTGATCCTAGATGGGCCAAGCAAGAAAAGTTGAAGCAAAATGTCATAGAGGATTTATTTTGAAGTGGCCAAATTTCAGTTTGTAGAGCATCCATGGTAAAAAGTAACAACAACTGGGAAGAATTGGGGAAAATCCCCAATCTATGTTGTTAAATTCATGAGAAAATAGAGAAATTTGACCAAGTGATGAGATATTGCCGATTTAATATCTGTTCTAGAAAATTCGGATCTAGAATGGGTCGAATTTAAAGTTACAGTGAAGCCATGATAGATGGAGCAAGTTTAGTGGTTAAAATTCTCATGAATTGATTTTGGATAAATTCATTCCAGAAATGTCAACTTACAATGATTTGTTGTTGCATAGGTTGAACTGGTGTTATCGAGGTGAAATTGAAAAAAATTCATGGTTGCGGAATGCTGATGGTAAATTGAGGAAAAAGTTAAGACAAAAGCTCCAATTTCTGTAGCGGAATTCACGAGGAATTGATGTGCATAAAAATAAATGTGCACATGTGGGTGCACTAAAAATGCATGATGCGCAGTGAAAATCTTGTTTTAGGTAAAATTTGGCACTATGCGGCAAGATATTGGCGTGCTGGTGCGCACGCTAAATTTTGGTGCCGCATGGAAAAATGTTAGTGTGCATGTGTGTGTGCTAAATTTTGGTGTCGTGCGGAAAAATGTTAGTGTGTGGGTGTGCGTGCTAAATTTTTTCGCCACGGGGAAAAATGTTGGTGTACAGGACCGCGCGATAAATTTAGCATTGGGCGGTGTGCACACACATAATAAGGACGCGCGTGGTGTGTGCAGTGTTGGCAGGGTGCAGAGGAGTTTTGTTAGTGGGGTATATGTTGTCGCGCGACAGTTTAGTTAGTGGTACGTGGTGGAGACATACTAAAATCTGGCATGGTGCAAAATGTAGATTACAATGCGCGCAGAATATTAGCGCGTGATACAAAAAAAACTGCGTGCAACAAGTAATAATGCAAGAACCAAAACTGTGTGCGGTGGATATTGGTGTGTGACACAAAAGTAGTGTGCAATTATTGGTGCAACAAAGAAGTGATGCACAATGGTCATAGGTGCGCGAAGCATGATTTACCTTGTGATGTTGCTGCACATGGTAAATATGGGTGTACAGGTTGAAATTTGTGCGCATGAAGTTGTTTGAAGGGTGAACAACAACAAAAAACCAACGATTTTCTGCGACGTTTTATATCATTTGAACGTCATCTTTTTGCAACGCATTTTTGAGGCCCTTAAGAGCGTTTTTAGGCCCTCAAAAACCACAAGAATAGAGTGTGCAACTCAAATAAAAGAGATCAGAAAGAGCTTTCTAATGGTGTAAATTGTTCGTCAAATGGAGATTTTATGAGAAAGTTACAACACAAACAATGAAGGGTAAATTTTAAAGACCCATCTAACTTCAAAGATCCATAACTTTCTGCTTCAGAATCAGATTGAGGCGCAGGAGAAGTCAATGGAAATATATTGATCCATAGAAGACAGTCCCAGAGTTCAATTAAATTTTTGAGCATGTTAAAAATGTTGAATATGGGAAATAAGACACTTGTAGCATTCCAGACCAAAAACACAAATTGGCCTAGAATTTCAACAGGCTGTAACTAGCATCCCAGAACCTAGAAAGAGGTGAAACTTGAACAGAGTGTCCATAAGATGTATATGAAGAAACCTGATTGAGATCCTATGAAAACTCCAATGGAGTAGGTGTGAAATTGCATAATTATAACACAGAGTAGCACCAAGTTGAAAAATGAACAAAAAAATTAATGGGAAAATTTCAAATAGCCATAACTTTCTGCTCAAGACTTGGAATTGAGCATGGGAGTAGGCGTTGGAAAGGTCGTGGACAGTGGAATATAAACATTCACCCATAAAATTGATCGGGGAATTCAATTTTCCAGGAAATTGGAAGAGAGATTTCTGATATATATTATTGAACCAAAATGGTTCATATTTTCATGAAATTGTTGAAACAGTTAGCTTGACAAAGTTTTGTTGGCTGCACATTTTGCAGAGTTAAAAACAACTATATCAGATCAAGATCAACATAGAGTTCATAGGAATGGAAGAGGCACAAAGAACTTACAGTCAGGAGGATGAGATTAGAGGGATGGATGTCCATTTGGGCATTGAAGGAACAAACTCCAATGGACATGGAGATGAAAGGAATGAAAACATGAATATGGCAGAGACCATTAAAAATTTGCAGAAGGATGTCCAAAGCCATAAAGCTGATAATGAAAGTCTTATGAAATCCAGGGAGCAATAGGATGACTTAAAAATGAAGTTATTGCAGAGATTGAACATAATAGAAAAGAAGTTGGATAAGGAGAGTGGCTCAAACAAAACAGGAAGTCACAGGCCTCCTGATGAGAAATGAAGAACCATAAGTGTTAGAAGACATCATCACCACTCCCCGAGGCATTCCAATAAGAGAGAAAACAACATCTCGAGTCCATCCCATGTCAGGAAGCATAAGGGGTCTGAGGTGGATGAGCTACGAGGAGAAATGAACAAAATCAAACCTCCTACATTTGATGGTGAGCACAAGAAGGATGAAGATGCAGAGACATGGTTGTTGGGAATGAGAAAGTATTTTCAATTGCATAATTATTCTTCTCATGCAGAAGGTAGAATTGCTATCTATCAACTCAAGGGAAAGACATCCATGTGGTGGGATCAACTTGTGTAGGTGCAACACATTAAAGAGAAAAGTGTTACTTGAAGGGAATTCAAGAAGTATTTTGAGAAGAAATACTTGACTAAGAGATACTATGACAAGAAAATGAAAGAATTCTTTGAACTCGAGCTTGGAAGTATGACAATAGATGAATATGAGATAAGGTTTTTAGAACTGCTGAAGTATGTCTCTTTCATCAAGGATGATACAGTTAAGATTCAAAGGTATTTGAGTGGATTTCCATCATTCATCAGTGAAAAAATACAATATGATGATCCAAAGACATTGGAGGAGACCATAAGGCGAGCTAAATGCCTATATGATCAACAAAAATCAAGGCCAACTTTCCAAAAACCTTGGGAAGAAAAAAATAAATTCAAGATGGATCAGAGGAAGAAGGGAACTAAGCTACCGTTCTTCAGAAATAATACATAGGGACAACAAACTCCTAGAGAACCCAGAACGATTGAGACAATGGGGTCAAAGGCCAAGGCAACCACCTATTCAGTGTTGGGGTTGTAAAGGGGAGCATATGTTCAGAGATTGTCCTCACAGAGGTGAAAAAGGGAGGACTGTTCACAATGTACATCAAGCTGAAACAATGGAGGACATGGGCAAAAATGTGCCAAGGATATATGCAGCCCTGGACAACAAGCAAGCAAAGTATCAGTCACATATGATTGAAGTGGAAGGTATGATCAACAACCAAACCATTGCTATTTTAATTGATTCAAGAGCTAGTCATAGTTATATAGATCCTAAGATGGTGGAAAGTTTTCATTTTCCAAGAAGCAAGCATGGAAAATCTTGGTTGGTGCAACTGGATACCAGAGCCAAAAGAAAAGTTAATTAGATGGTTAAGTCGTGTCTTATGGACATTAATGGAATGAACACTAGGCCATATTTGAACATATTGCCTTTAGGTTCCTATGACTGTCTAATTGGTATGGATTGGTTGGACCAACATCATGCTATCCTAGACTGTCATAACAAGGCATTTACTTGCTTGGATGAGGAATGGATCCTAAGGAAAGTGCAGGGAATTCCTAGGGCAGTAACCATAAGAGAAATTTTAGCATTGCAGCCGAAGAAATGTTACAAGAAAGGATGCCAAATATTTGCAGCACATATGGAAGAGACACCTAAAGATAAGGTGCCAAATTTGGAAGATTATGCAGTCCTAAAAGAGTTTTAATATGTGTTCAAGGAGGTACCCGAACTACCCCCAAAGAGAGATATTGATTTCTCTATAAATCTAATGCCTGGAGCAGCTCCAGTTTCAAAGACTCCTTACAGAATGAGTACACCCGAGCTAAACGAGTTGCAAATGAAGCTTGAACAACTTTTGAAGAAGGGGTATATACACCCAATTGTGTCACCTTGGGGTGCCCCAGTCTTGTTTGTAAATAAAAATGATGGAACATTAAGACTTTGCATTGATTTCAGACAGTTGAATAAAGTGACTGTTAAGAACAAGTATCCTCTACCAAGGATTGATGATCGTTTTGATCAATTGAAGGATGCAAAGATATTTTCAAAGATAGATCTTAGGTCAGGATACCATCATGTAAGGATTAAAGAGGAAGATATCAACAAGAATGCCTTCAGGACAAGGTATGGTCATTATGAGTTCACAATGGTGCCATTTGGGTTGTCAAATGCACCAACTGTTTTCATGTGCTTAATGAATGGTGTTTTCCAAGAATATTTAGACAAGTTTGTCTTGTATTTTTGGATGAAATTTTTGTATATTCCAAGTCAGAAGAAGAGCATGAGCACCATTTGAGGATGGTTTTGCAGTGTTAAGGGAGCATCAATTGTATGCCAAGTTGAGCAAGTGCTCATTTTATCAGAAGCAAATCCATTATTTGGGGCATATCATTTCAGAGGATGGGATAGCAGTGGATCATGAGAAGATATAAGCCATTAGATAATGGTCAGTGCCAAAGAATGTGACGGAGTTCAGATCATTCATGGGCCTTGCAGGATACTACAAGAGATTTATTGAAGGATTCTCAAAGATTGCACACCCAATCACTTCCTTGCAAAGAAAGGGTGTGAAGTTTTAGTGGACATTGGATTGTGAAAAGAGTTTCCAACACTTGAAACAATTATTAACAAGTGCTCCAATACTAAAGATTGCATACCCAAATGAAGACTTCATTGTATGCACAAATGCATGTAAGGAGGGACTTGGTGGAGTCCTCAGTCAAAATGGGTTTGTTATATGTTATGAATCAAGGAAGTTGAAGGAGCATGAAATACACTATGCAACTCATGATTTGGAGTTGGCAGCCATAGTGCATGCCTTGAGGAAATGGAGACACTACCTCACGGGGAAAAGGTTTGAGCTAAGAATAGACCATAATGTTCTGAAATATTTATTTGATCAACCAACTCTAAATGCTAGGCAAACTAGATGGTTAGAATTTCTAAGTGAATATAAATTTGATATAAAGCATATCAAGGGGAAAGAGAACAAAGTGGCTGATGCACTCAGCAGAAGAGTGCATGAATTGCATGCTACAACCATTAGCATGTACCAATCAGATTTGAAAGACAGAATTATAGAGGCTGCCAAATCAGATTTGCAATACAAGGAGTTAGTAGGAAAATTACAACAAGGTAAGTTACAACAAAAAATTGAGGAATATAAGCTAGATAATGAGGAAATTCTCATGTACAAGGGCATAATTGATGTACCAAATTCTCAGGAATTGAAAATTCTGATATTGAGAGAAATGCATAATGTACCTTATGCTGGGCACCCAGGATATCAAAAAACTATTGCAGCTGTCAAGAGCCAATATTATTGGAAAGACATGAAGAAAGAGGTTGCTTATTTTATTGCCAGATGTTTGGAATGTCAAAAGGTAAAGGCTGAGCATAGACACCCAACTAGTTTTCTACAACCATTACCCATCCTTGAGTGGAAATGGGAATTTGTAACAATGGATTTCATCACCAAACTGCCCAGAACAAACAAACAACATGATTCTATCATGGTAGTGGTGGATAAGCTTACTAAAGATGCCTATTTTATTCCAGTTAAGCTCACTCACAAGGAAGCCAACATCGCTGATGTTTATATGAAATAAATTGCTAGATTACATGGCATACCCAAGACAATTGTGTCTGACAGAGATCCAAAATTTACCTCAAAATTTTGGAAAGGGTTATTTAATGGATTTGGAACAAATTTGAATTTTAGTACCGCTTATCATCCAGAAAAAGATGGGCAAACTGAGAGGGTGAATCAAGTGATTGAAGAGATGTTGAGGATGTATGTAATGGATAAAACATCAAAATGGGAAGACTACCTACACTTGGTAGAGTTTTCTTATAACAATGGGTACCAAGCATCTCTAAAGATGAGCCCATTTGAGGCACTTTATGGCAGAAAGTGCAACACACCAGTAAGCTGAGATAACCCAACAGACATAGCAGTGGTTGGGCCAGATTTTCTCAAGGAAATGGAGGAGAAAATGATAAAATTAAAACAAAATTTAAAGGCTGCCCAAGATAGGTAGAAAAGATATGTTGATAAGGGCATAACTCACAGGGAATTTAAAGTGGGTGATCATGTATTTTTGAAAGTGAAATCCAACATAAGTTCCCTGAATTTGGGAAATTGTTCAAAGTTGGCAGCTCGCTATTGTGGGTCATTTGAAATCCTAGAGAGGATTGGTCCAATAGCTTATATGATTGCATTGCCTGCATCTATGTCTGTTCATAATGTATTCCATGTATCCTTACTCAAGAAATATATACCTGATGCTAATCATGTTATTGATTGGAATGTGATTTAGGTGGAGTAAGAAGGCGCTTTTCAAGTGCATTTGGTACGCATTCTGGACTAGAAAAGCAAACATCTCTGGAATCAATCCATAGGGCTTGTAAAGGTCCAATGGACCTGGTACGGTCCTGAGGATGCTACTTGGGAGCATGTGGATGCAATGCAAGCATAATACCTGCATCTTTTTGAGGATTTTTGAAATTATGTTGTATATGGGTACATGATGCATTGAGGACAATGCATAAATAAGGGGAGGGGATTATAATATCCATAGGCTGAACCCAATTGTAATATAAATGAAAATATACTTAAGTTGGTGATCTGTTTGGTATAATTTTGTATGCACATTTCATGGAATAGTGCGTGCATGTACAGTGCATTAAAATGAGGAAGTTTGCACATTCCTAGATACTACGCGCAAAACCTTGAGTGCGCACGATTTTTAGGCCAGGTAGCCTTTTGTGTATATGCTACATTTTATAGGCTAGTAAGCTAGTGATTTTTTTTTTTTTTTGGTGTCTGGAGGAATCATCAACTAGTTGGGCACGTGCTCGCATTACACGTGGCCATGTTATCCAACCGCTACCACTATAACCTCCAGGTGTGCCCACGATGCCCCTTACGCGGCACACAAGGTAAGTCGGGGGGAATTGAACTCGAAACCTCATGGAACTTCATTTTCACGGCACTTGCCAATTGAGCTGACCCCCCGGGGGCCCTGGTAAGCTAGTTATTATAAGCTAGGATGCTTATGTTTTGATTAGGTCAGAGAGCCTAGATGTTAAAAGCTAGTGCACCTATTTTTGTACATGTTTCATAATTAATATAAAATACATCGTTGCACGCAGATCGACCACGATAAAAGAGATGGAGGACTAAACTCCACTAGTTAGGGAAAGGGTATGCCTAAAATTTAAGGAAAGGGATAATCTAGGGAGATTAAGCCAAAAAGGAATATTATATTAATATTTCTTAAAGTATAAAGTATGAATAATTATTTTATCCGAAGTTCTAAAGTTGGGGACAGGTAGGCCAAAGTAGCTCCCAACATGACAAGTGTCAAGTTGGGGACATGCATACATATTGTGGGGACTTAGTTCATTTTCCCATCTTTTCCATCATTCCTCCCATCATTCCTTCCATCATTCAGTCATCTAGTCAATCATCCATGATCATGCACACACCCATTGAGCTATCCTTTGTATCTTCATGATTGTACTTGAACCTGTATCCATAGACATTTTTGTCTTGGTGTATCTGGTTAGCTTGGGAGCTGGACTGAAGAAGCAGGTTGTCAGGTCCATTGGATATTGAAGAGGCAGGTTGTCAGGCCCGTGAGAAATTCTCTGGGTGAGAATTTTTGGGAATTGATTTCCTGAAGGTGCTAAATTATAGATACAGTGCTCTAAGACTTCTTGTCTGGCCTGTTGCTCAAGCTCGGAAAGGAAGTGGGGCAGCCGAAGGACTGTTGAGTAGAGAAGGGGCACACTTCCTGGGTGGGACATGAATGTGGGGAATGAGGGACTATAGGTTGTTAATTTGATTTGGCACCTGAGACATAGTCTTTCCTATTGTCTATGAGCCTTTAGCCTGGTTAGGAATCCCTTTCTTCATGTGGAGTTTAGTCTCAGCTCAGGGGTGACTCACTGTTGAGAGTGACGAACAATGTGGTCTAAGGCTGGGAGGTTCGTGGAAGGTCTGCACGCAGTTGGTGACATTCTTACCAAGATAAGTGTCAATTGTGTGATAAATTTACATGCTTCATTGTTATTTACATGCTTATTTTTATGGGTTATCATATGTACGGTTATAACTGTGTTTAGTTTTATGGGTATTTCCTGTATATGCTACATGTATATGTTTACTATTATTTTAGTGTGAATCCATGCATTTACATATGTATTTGTATGTTCACATTTTATATATAATGCTTTTGCAAGAGTTCTCTGTGTATATATTTTAATTGCATGCAATTCAAATTTTTTATGTAGCATAGCTTAGTTGGATACTGGGTATGTTAAAGTATGTTTCGTAGAGAGAACAATAAGAGTTATCTGGCATAGTGTGGCCCGACATGGATGGTCGGGGACGTTACAATGCATAGTCACCACCTCACCTCTTGAGTTTGGCTTATAAAATTACCTCTCCTCGACGTCCCAACTCATTTGGTATTCTAATCCTCTTGCTTCCTATTTCATCCTAGAGTCTCTTCAACACCATGAGAGCCTGTGTCTATGCCCCACCCCTCCTGTGCGATTTTTTTATCATCGTCAACCTGTCCCCATGGTTCGTACAATTGGTTAAGGAGATCTCCCCAAGCCCAGTTTTGCTTCTGAATTTATTGACCAACACGTTGTTGTTAAGGGTAATTTGTATGGAAAGGTCAAACAAATCAAGCTGCTCAACCTTGATTTTAACAACGTTGTTGAACATCCACAAATGGAAATTCATTCATATATGGATTGTGTCTTCCTATTGGATGGGAATTTTCAATGGTAGTGGAAACCATAGTTTGCGCCACTATGGGATTGTACGCTAATGTGTCTTCGTGATTTACCCGGTTTTGACACTACTTGTGAAGCTGCCTGCTGCACAAAGTTCCTAATCAATAGAGTACATATGGGTGATTTATGGCTCTATAAGGCTTTCCAAATCCATGTGAAGGATATCCATGAGATTACAGGCTTGTCTATGGAAGGGATAGATGATACAGATGGATTTCAGGGCTCACAAAAACACGACAGGAAGAAGGGAGAGTTGAGCCTCTACGAGAAATATGGCACCAAGTGAGGAGGTTGTGGTGCCCAAATAGAATTAATCCAGGATATCCCTCTTCATCTGACCTGCTACCTGATTACCGACAAGGTGATGTGAAGCTACACTAGGAATGAATGTACACTTGATGCTATCACCATCACCGAATTCAGTAAGAATGGCGCACCACTGGATTCAAGTAAGTACCTCATGAACAAACTACTTCAAGCCTACACAGATGCACATGAAAAGTCATGATATTTAATTTATGGGTATCTCCTAATCGCCTTGGCTATGTGGAAGTGACACCCACCATCATGCCACAATGTTTCTCTTTCAGCCGATGACAACCCCACCATGTTGTTTCAACCATGGCACAATCACATAACTCAAAGCAACCCAGTTGAATACATTGCCACTTTCGTGCAGTGGTACAATGCACTCATCGCCACCACATAGTGACCTCTCATCCCACAAAACATACTCATACAACACACACATGATATCTGGTTTGGGATGACCCACAACTATATCTTGCTTCACCCTCTGGAGGCTGATCCTACTCTCTTCCACATGAACTATCTTGCTTTCTATCTGGACGAGGAAGTTTTCCATAAAGAGGCTATAGATTGGCCAAACATTGTGGTCAAGAAAAATAAATAGGGTATCTCCTATACAATTCCTGCTATGGCACAATGGTCCACTTAGACATAACTTTCGGAAGTTGGGATCGGCTCTATGAAAAGGGCCCACTCTGCTTCCATCTCCTAGGAAGAGGATGGCGAAAAAGAAGAGGAGTTGTTACCTAGAAGGATCCTCACAAATCCCTTTTCCAATATCCTATATGATGCATCCCTGCCCCATTTCTCCACACCCCTCCCTCCCAACATCCCAATTATCCATAGAAATGATGACCCCCCCAAACCCCCTTAATCAACCCCCATCACTAAAGAGGCCCAACCTGGGATTTTCGCCACTGACCTATTGTCCACTCCTATAAACATGGACATCGATACCCTTTATACCAATCAATTTACCATCCCACTCCCCTCCACCTTTCCCCCAGATCCCCAAGGTCATATCGCTTCCACCACACCCTCCCACATAGTCCCCTTTCCTGACCCAAACACAATTCCAGATACGAATGCACCAATGTTTCATGGCCTGCCTTTGCAAGATATTATGGAAAGATAAGATGATGCTCAATCGGGTCATAGTTCCACTTCTTTCAAAGATCATATTGGTCCCTTGTTGCAGGACCCACAACAGTGCCACACAATTCTAGAACTATGCATTGAGTATACTAAGGTAGTGATAGAAATTTCAGCTCAACTTTAGGTTCAACTCTCCAGATCTTGCACAATGTTTCCCTCAATCCAGATGGATATGGTAACCCCAACGTCTCAGACCGTTCCATCGCTAGTGGCCAGTCGTTGGCTTCAATATTACCTATGGATCCCCCTACCCTCACTACCAACCTGGCTTCATGGGCTATGCTGCAAATTGTGCACCTAGTTTGCATCTCTGTTGATCAACTGAAGCAACACATTGTTGTCGTGCAACAGGCCAATGAAAAACTACAACAACATGAAAAAAAGATGCAAGACACTGCCACTTTTACCTCTGCAATATCCATGACATAGTGTAACTTAAGGATGAAAGTAGAATCAACCGTTGATGCCTTCATCAACAAGCTTAATCAATTATGTCCTATTTTTTCACCAGCTAGTTCTTGAACCACCATGAGACATTATCCCAGTCAAACCCCATCAAAGGGTTGAGATCTTTGATGGGGCATGGTCTCACTTGGATGCCAAATCAGATACGTTGCAACATGAATTGGATGCCCTCAAACAAAAGGAAATGGATCAACCTTAAGATATCCTCCAAAATATGACACAGGCAGTAGAGGAAGGTACCACAGTCAAGGCTTCACTTCATTCATGTGAGTAGGAATGTTTTCGACTCTTCGACATGGTCATGGAATGGGTGGGCTTGTTGGACCAATGTAATAAGCGTGTCACAAAGTTATGTTCTCGATTTTTTTAGATGCACAAAACAACCCATGCTATTGATGATCATATCAAACAAGTTGCCAAGTTTTCCACGATTCAAGCTGAGGATGATAGGTTGGATTCCATGGACGATGCCAACAGAGCGGTCAAGACCACACTTTCAAATTTCAAGCTGACAGTCCAAGATGATTATTTCTTGTTACAACAATTGGAATCCATCACTAAAACAAAGTGGACTAGTTTTTTGGCTACCCAACTTCAGGTTCCAGATGTACATCCTACACATGAATTTTTTGTCGATGCCTCAGTTTTGACAAGGAAATGGCAAGACTGGATCGCCCACTATGACCAGTTTTTCACAGAGGCTCTAGAGGTTGTACCTGAGTTGGACCCTCCATTTGAGGGAGGCCAAAGTGAAGAGATGAAGACTTGACTTGGGATGAGTCAATATTTGTGGTCCGGGCCTGTTGGACCCTTTGTTTTTGGAGAAGACTTGATTTTGCGGAAATAACATAGTTTTGAGGCAGTTAGAGAGTGTTTCCAAAAAACACAACGCACCAGCTGAGGGTCTGAGTAGAGGAAAGTGATAGCTCAGAGCACCAATCAGGAATGCAGTTGTATACCAACTGGAATGAATGGAAGAAAATGCTAGTACCTTCCAGTGAAAACTAAGAATGTGTGGACTCAAGAAGCTATAACAGACGAATCAAGAAGTCTTGTGGAAAGCTATAAGAAAAACACTTATGAAATGAGACAAGGCTAATGATGATGATGATGATGATGATATTGCAGATATTGATACTGATAGAGATGTTGATGTTTAATTGTAGAAACTTGAGTTATCTCGACCACAGGTTTTTGTAGTGATAATTGTATCTATAATGTGTCGAGTCTTAGCTATGTTTCCAAAGATGCGATCAAACTAGTTGTGAAATGTAGTTACAGATATTCCTCTCATCTAGGGTCTGACTATTGTATACTTTCCTTTGATATCTGAGTAATGAATATATGAGAAATGTTATTTGGGCCTAAAAATTTGTTTAATTGTGTGTGAATTCTAAGATATTCATCTATGCAACCGTTATCTTTGTTTCTTTACTTGTTTAGTCAACTCTTAGGAATACTCTCACTGGAGTAATTTGTCCATAGGTTATGCATTTCAATCTTCTATTATATATATGATGTCTATGTATAATATTTTAGACTCATGTGCTTAGTTCTGGTTGGGTTGTGTTCTTCCCACCACTACATTCTCTTCGACCTCTCTCCATTTCACATAAGTCTCGACAACGCTTCAGGTGATACCTCCTTCCCTTGTGGAAGGTTGAATATGCTAGCACTCTAGACTACAATGGTGCCTTTGTTGGAAAACTTCGAGAACCCTGATCTCTAACCATGTGCCAAAAGTGTTGGGTTAAGACATGAATTTTGGGCAGATGCATCAGGTACTGCATGTTACCTGGTAAACATATCACCCTCATCAATGTTGGTGGACAAATCTACGCATGAATTATGGATTGGTAAGAAACCCTCTCATGAATATCTCAGAGTGTTTGGTTGCAATGCTTATGTACATGTTCCAAAGGAAAATAGGAGTAAGTTGGATAATAAAGTGGGAAAGTGTATCTTTATTGGTTATAAAGATGGCATGAAATGTTATAATCTCTAGAACCCAAAAACTAAGAAGTATTTTTACAATCGGGATGTCGTTTTTAGAGAGGTTAAATATGTCCCCAAACAAGAATTCGTAACAAGGAAAGAAGAACTTGAGAAAATAAAGTTTGAGCTCGATGATGCAAAATATGAATAAATGAAAGAATATGAATCAAAAGAACAAGAAACTCATACTCCCGTATTCAGGAGATCAATGAGGGAAAGAAGACAACCAAAAAGGTATAGTCCACCTAATTTCATGTTAATTTTGCTTTATCTATTATTGATGATGATCCTAGAACTTTCAGGGAAGTAGTGAATTTAGAGGATAGTAAACTCTGGAAGAAGTCCATGGTTGAAGAGATGGATGCCTTGGATAAGAATGAGGCATGGGACCTAGTTGATTTTCCAAATAGAAGAAAGGCCATTGGTAGAAGAAGTTGAATGTAAAAGGCAAAGTGGAGAAATACAAATCTCGATTAGTAGAAAAAATTTATTCCCAGGTAGAGGGAGTTGACTTTGGTGAAATTTTTTCTCCTGTTTCCAAGTTAACTTCTATTATATTTCTTTTATCTGTTGCTACTACTTTTGATTTTGAAGTAGAAAATATGGATGTGAAGACATAATTCCTACACAAGGATTTGGAAGAAGAAATCTACATGAAGCAGCTAGAAGGATTTGTCGTGAAGGGAAAGAAAGAGCTAGTTTGTAAGGTAAAGAAGTCACTATATGGTTTGAAGCAATCACCTAGGACGTGGTACCAAAATTTTGACACATACATTCTTGGACTGTGATTTGTGAGAAGTAGGGTTGATCATTGTGTATATTCAAAGCAGGTTGGTAATCACTTCATTTATGTAGTGTTGTATGTCGATGACATGTTGTTGGTAGGAAATAACATGGATGTTATCAAGGAGGTGAAATTGCAGCTATCCTCCAAATTTGACATGAAGGATCTCGATGCTGCTAAATTCATTTTGGGAATGGAGATTAAAAGAGATTGTGAAAACATGAAACTCTAGTTGACTTAGATAAAATATGTTGAGAGGATATTGCAGAGGTTTAATATGTAGGAAAGTAAACCAGTCAAGGTTCCTATTCCTATAGGAATAAAGTTATCTATAGATCAATGTCCCAAGACAATGGAAGAGGAAGAGGACATGTCCCATGTTCCATATTCTACTGGGAATGACAATTTGATTTATGAAATGGTCTATACTAGAGTATACATTGCACATGCAGTGGGAGTTTTGAGCACGCATATGTCAAAACCAGGGAAGGAGCATTGGGAAATAGAGGGTTTTCAGGTATTTGCGTGGCACTTCTAGATATGGATTGTGCTACTAGGGAAAACCAAGATTACATAGAGTGTTAGAAATACATGGGTTTGTTGATGCAGACTGGGCTAGAGATATGGATCACAAAATATCTACAAGTGGGTATGTGTTTAACCTATTTGGAGGATAAATCCATTGGATGAGAAAAATACAGGTTGTAGTGGAACTCTCAACTATAGAAGTTGAATACATGGCAACCACTCATGCATGAAAGAAAGTTGTATAGTTACAAATATTGTTTTCAAGTATTGGGTTGGTACAACATGTACTAAGGTTAGATTGTGATAGTCGAAGTGAAATCTTCCTGGAAAAGAACCTATCTTATCATTCAAAGACAAATCATATTGATGTTCAATATCACTTTGTGAGAGACATGGTTGAAGACAAGAAAGTGTTGCTGGAAAAGGTTGACACTTTGAATAATGTTTCAGATTCATTGATAAAGTCCGTGAGAACCAATAAGTTTTCTTGGTGTATAGAAACAATGGAAATTGCTGCTCTGGATTGTTGACTATGTAATCTTGTGACCCCCTATATGAAAATAAAAAAACAAGTGGGAGAATGTTGGGTAGGTGTTATATTATTTGCATGTATGTGCTTGTGTGTGGGGTGTGTGTCATATTTTACGAATTCATTTGACAATCCCTCCCCCTTTCTACATCTGACAATCCCTTTGGCAGGTTTTTCTATTTTAGCATTTTTTTCTATTTTTAATGGTTTTCTAAATTGATCCTGGATTAAGGGATTAGGATTTTGGTAGCTGGGAAATACCTAAAATATTGTGTATATATTGTATTGCAAATGGTGAAAATAATATAATGAAGAGTTGAGAGGTGCGACACTAAGGAAGGTCGGTTTTCTCCTGGCTAAGGGTTTCCAACACAAATCTTTGTGTACTATGTGTATGAGCCATTGATTAATTTTTGTTTCACTTAGAATATGTATGCATTGCTTTACTTCATAGGTTTAAAAATTACATTGATAAACATAGAATGCATGTTCATGAAGTGGGAATGATGATATTTAATACTTAATGCATATTGATGCGTGTTTGTGCATATGAACATGCTTGAACATGCTTGTGGCATGCTTGTAGACTAAGAGTAGTTTGTTGATAATATCACAACATCATTAATTCATGCATGTTGATATATATCACAACATGCATGCATCCATGCATATATATATATATATATATATATATATATATATATATATATATATGCATGAGTTAATAATGTTGTGATATTTGAATAAGACTAATGATGGATTGTGTATCCATGAAATTGTTTATAAAATGGCTGAAGATGTTGATGATGATATTGCATATGAAAACCATCCATGTGAAGACAAATGAATATGGTAAAATATTGATCAAGGGTTGGTAAAGGTAGCATGGGAGCTTCTACAAAGTACCACTTGATTAGGTAGCATCAATTATTGTAATAAAAATCATGGATGTATTCATTTTGGGGTTGTTTATGATGCATAAATATTGAAGGGAATTGAGGTAAGAATTCTCTTAGTTAAATTTTAATATTGAATTGGTGTACAAAGGCAAAGGGCCTTGAATATTCTATTTTTATTGATGCTTGAATTCATTTATGTAAAATTTAATTGCATATTGTGTTACATTGGTTATGATATCATAACTGAGTTAAGTTAGGAGACATTACTCCTATTGTAGCAATGAATTCCATTACAAATGTTCATGTGTGAGGCCATTATGTGGTTGGAAATGAAATTTCATAGCTCCATCCAAGTGCATAATGATTTCTCCTATATTACCGATGTTTGGACTGTAGCCTCTTTGTCGACACGAGAGAACACCGAGAGAGTTATATTCTTAGTGTTGTGTATGGCTTGAAGAGGAAGGTATCCATATGATTAGATAGGTAAATGGGGAAGATTTTAGATAATGTGTTAAGGCATTGGCCAAACCTTCCAACTCACCATGGTGGAATGCATAACATGAACATATGGTATTCCATAGTCGATGCAATGATGTATTGTGTAGATGTGGCCATGATTATTGGCATATTGGTTTTATTTATTGGTAAAGTTTGATTGCATTATGAAAGGAATGGGGTGTTGATAATGCATGCACATGAATGATAGTTTCATTCCATTTTAATATGAATAATGAGTAGGAATGATGAATTTTTGGTTAGATACAATTTTGAGGTCATTTCATGAACTATTGTAAATGTGCATGAATGCTAACAATTTGTTTGGTTGCATTAAAGTTGAAAAAATGCAAATAGAATGGTCTTGGATATGGAAATGGTGTAAGACCATGAAGAAGACTGATGCCTATATCTGCATAGAGCCAAACATAATGAGTATAAATTTCACACCTCAAAAAATTTATTTCGTGTATAAAACAAATTTGAGAAATTAATAATTGAAATTTTTTATGATACGATAACAATTTGTTTGGTTGGATGGAAACTGAGAAAATTACAGGAAGAATGGTCTTGGATATGAAAAGGATGTAATGCATAAGGAAGATTGATATCTACGGTTGCAAGAACCAAACAATTATGAGTAGAAATCTCATGCTTGGGAAATTTTATTTTCCTGTATAAAATAGTTTTGAAAATTAATAATTGGAAATTGTTATGATATGCTAAAAATTTGTTTGGCTGCTTGGAAATTGAGAAAATTGTAGGAATAATGGTATTGGATATGGCTAGGGCGTAAGCCATAAGGAAGGTTGATATCTAAAACTACAAATTCTAAACACAATGAGTAGAAAACTCATGTTTGGAAATTTTGTTTTCCTGTATAAAAATATTTGAAAATTATAATTGAAAATTTTATGATGATGTCTCATGTTGATTGCATGCATATGATGAAGATGGGATGATTTCCATAGGTTACAAAATGCTAGTGGAAGTCTAGTAGCAATTCGAAATTTTCCTGTGTAAGAACACCTTGGAAAATGATGGGTTGCATGAGGAACTGCATAATGGTGAAAGGGATTCTTGTGCCTAGATGGTGAGTAAAACATGAAGAAGAAAGTTGTCAGGATTGTAGATGAAGCAAGTTTCTAGGCTTGTAGAACAACTATATTGTTAGGCTTGAAGAGTGAACTCCTATGTGGGAGTTGCACTATCAAAGAACCAGGTTGTTAGGCCTGAAGAGTGAAATCCTATGAGAGAGTTACACTGTCGAAGAGCCAGGTTGTTAGGCCCAAAGAGAGAAATCCTACATGAGTTGCATTGTAGCAGTAAGGTTGTTGGTGGTTATTTTTCCTAGTATTTTTCCTAACAATGAGTTCCCTTGAGTTCCCAATAGTGAGATTTCAGGTTACTTATGCTCAAAAGATCTTGATAAATGAATGTTGCAACTCGATGGATTGAGATAAGTGAAGGTGGAACATTCCTTGGGTCATCCATAATAAAAGAATGGTATATCCTGATGGAATGAGAGCGGTAAAGGGGGTACATTCCTTGGGTTGGGAAGGATAGTGGAAGAGAGTTGGTGGAAATTGGTATAGCTATAGGAGAATTCCAGTGGTTTATGTATCTATGGTTTTGGGGCCGAAGTTCCTATGTATTTATGGTTTTGGGGCCGAAGTTCTCATGTATTTATATTTATGCTAAAGTTCCTATGAGATATTAGGCTGGAGAGACTATATGTTGATCAATGGCTAGGGAGCCAAAATTGTGAAATGAATGTACACTTGGTGGTGTTTTGCACCTAGGACAATGAACAAATAAAGGGGATGGGAATGTAACATCCCTAGTTTTAATCCCCACAAATTATAATCTAATTGTGAAAATATTATTGAGGATGGTGAGACGTTATGTTTGGGGAAAAGAGCCCATATTGATTAACATGGTTGGGGGCGAAATTGTATATTATGAACATTGAAATGATTAATAAAAGTATAAATCACTGGCTGCGATACGAGAGGGATGAAAATGATGGGGGGATATGATTCCACAAGAGAGAGAGAGATCAAATGGGGATTTTATTCATAGGTATTAATCCAACCCACTTTCTTGAATTTATTATCATTGTATATAACCTTATATTTGTTGTTGAGTGTTCCCAAAGACAATCATTTAACTCATGTAAGAGGGTGGGTGTGAGGAGTCACATCCCATAGTTATTGGAGAGCATGGACTGAAGTATAATCATCCTTGAAAAGAGTGAGAGTCAAGAAAGGAAGAGGAAAGAAAGGAAATTCATATGGAAAAAAGAGGGAAGTTTTTGCATGCAGATTTTGGGATAGTGGGAGGGAGTTGAGTGTTGGAAAGAGAACTAGCCATGTTGTGCTTGAAGGAAACCATTGTTTTCCGTGTTTTATGCTGGAAATGTGACCCGTGTTCTTGTAAAAATGGGTTGTAAGCATGTAGTGTGTTTCCTACTGAGGAAATGGCTCTAGAGCCTTGTGAAGGTTGCTATGAGAACTCCTAAAGCAACTAAGAGTTCCTAGAATCCCCAAATGAGATATTCCTGGCTAACCAAGTGCATTGGAAGCCCTGATAAACGAATGTTGCAGCTTGAGGGACTGTGAGCACTAAAGGGGGTACATTCCTTAGGTTGTGTAGGTTATGGGGAAGAGAGCCGAAGGATTGGAAATGTTATGGGAGTATAACTTGGGTTTTGAAGCTACTGTGTGTGGAGAGTGGAAAATAAAGAGGGCCATATCTCGTTGTGGAATCATAGCCTCAACTCAAGGATGGATTTTTATTGAGAGAAACTGAAAAAATATGCCTATGGCTAGGAGTTTCATGATTCGTATGAAACCAATTGGTTATATTTATAAACATATAAGTGTTATGTTTCTTTATTATGATTATTCTGTTGTGTAATTGATTATTGAATGTTGTATGTTTGTTGTGTGCATACTGGGTGCATTCATGTTTTTATAAATGTTGTAGATGCATGGGTAAATCAACATATTGTTTTACTATAGATTTTATGGGTCTACTACCCCTTGGTTTTTTTTTATATATATGGGGATTTTTAACTTCATTTTAGTAGGCTAAGTCATTTTCCGTAGTGACATGACTCAACATGGGTGTTGGGTATGTTACATGAGATTAAATCGATACCAACTAATCAAAGATGGTAATGTTGCCATGTTTTACAGGCAGCGTATGCTTGTCATTGATGGCAAGTACAACAACGATGATGGCTTGAGTACAGGTACAATGTGCTAGGCGAGCACCAGATGTGTGACTGATGCTGAATGTTCTATTGCTTACTTCCTTGTATTATTGTGACTGTCATTAAATGTTGTGTAAAGAGTTTAAAACAAGCATAATTGTTTAAGCCCAGTAACAACTGATTCACCCCCCCCCCTCTCAGTTGTCCAACAATTGGTATCAGAGCCGACCCCTTTTATCTAAGGGTAGATCCTAGAGCTTAAACATGTCAAGCCATGAAGGAAATTCAACCAATACGGCCCCTCTGTTCAATGGAACAAACTTTGCCTTCTGGAAAGTTAGAATGAGGCTTTAGGTGCAGATGTCTAGGATGTGGTAGATACTGGTTATGTAAAGCCAGTTGTACTAGCTAATAAGGATGAAAAGATAGAATTTAGCTTCAATGCTAAGGATATGAATGCTATCTTGAGTGGGCTTGCAGAAGCAGAATTCATAAAAGTTATGCACCTAGGAACTGCCAAAGAAATGTGGGACAAACTCATTATCAGTTATGAAGGTAATGAGAAGGTAAAGGATGCCAAGCTTCAAAACTACATAATACAGTTTGAACAGCTGAAGATGAAGGAAGATGAAACTGTTGGAAAATACTTTCTAAGAGTAGAAGAAATGGTAAATGCAATGAAAACACTTGGTGAGAAAATTGAGGAACCTTCTTTAGTTCAGAAAATTTTGAGATCTCTACCAGATAGGTTCAACCCAAAGGTCTCTGCTATTGAAAAACTTAATGATCTAAAAAACTTGGAGTTTGATCAACTTCTAGGAACATTGACTGCGTATGAAATGAGAATCGTTAAAGATAAACCCACCTCTAGAGAAGCATCATTTAAGGCAGACGAGAATGAGGATTTAGAGCCTGATGAAATTGAAGCAAAATTCGTGAGAAGACTAAAGAAAGGATCAGGAAAGTACCAAGGTAAGCTTCGTTCAAATGTTTCAACTGTGGTAAAATATATCATTTCACAAATAAATGTCCACACAAGAAACATGATCAGAACTCTGAAGGTGAAAAGAAGTTCAAATTCAAAAGATTTGAAAAAAAGAAAAGTTTATGTGTAAACAATGATGACTCCTTAGAAGACACTGATAGTGACTCTTCCTGTGAAGATAAGGTAATTGACTTCATGCTTATGGCCAAAGAGGATTATGATAATAAAATCACAGGCAATGAGGCTAATGAAGAAGAAGCTGTGGTTGATTTGGAAGGAGAACTGATCAGTGCACTGGAAGAGACTGACAGGCTCATAATTAAGAACAGAAAGAAAAAACAATTTCTGATACAGTTTGAGAAAGACAGTAAACAACCTAATGAAGAATTTGTCCTGCTAAAAGTGGAATTAGAAGAGGCAAAGAAAATCGAGGACATTCTGAAACAACAATTATCAGAAAAGAAGGCAAGATGTAAATCTCTGGAAGAAGAAGTAGTGAAAACTAGGAATGAGTTGGAGAAGTTTCAAGCCTTGTATAATCAAAATCTATCAAGTATCAAAGCCTCAGAAGGATTAGCCACCATTCTGAATCAGCAAAGGAATCCAAAGCTGAAAACTGGTTTGGGTTATGAAGAGGGATCAAGTAGTGATAAGCCAAGAAACGAAGAACCCATCAAGTTTGTTAAATCTACAACCAATGACGACAACAAACCTGCAGAAACAAAGGAAGATAATCAACCACCCAGGAGGAGTAAAGAAAAAGGTGTCAGAAATGAATCTGTAGAACAAGGAAATAGTACATTCCCTACTCAAGGAAATCATCAGCATGGAAGAAATCGATTTGCTCAAAGAAGACAACCATTTTCCAGGTACAAATAATTTTTCTATGGATATTGTTTCTATTATTCTAACTTTGGTCACAAAGCTGTAAATTGTTCCTTAAGACTTAGACATGAGCTATTAAGATTTCCAAGGAATAAATATCTGCCACAACAAAGAATGATAAAGACAAGTAACAAACCATCACAGATTGCAAATTGCCAAATTAAGTCTAGAGACTTGCAACTGAGGAGGTCAAGAAATAATAAACAGTCAATGGGTAGAAAATGTTGCAACAATAACTTTGACCTATTGAACAATGAGATTGAATGCTATAACTGTCACAACTTTGGCCACAAAGCTGCAAACTGCCATCTGAAGAATTACAAAGAAGATCCAAGGATAAAGTTCTTAGATAGAAAGGCCAACACATGGATAAGGAAAGATAGTGAAAAATATGGTCTAGCACTTTCAAATAAAAAACAAAAGGCCTCCAGGAATATAGATAGTGGATGTTCCAAGCACATGACTGGAGACAAGGATAAGCTTCTGCTTATAAGAAAAATAAAAATAGGAAATGTGATCCTTGAAAATGATGAACCAGGTAAAAACAAGGATAAAGGAATGATGAGTTCAAGTAATGAAAAAGGAGATTCTCAAGATGATCTTCCTATAGATGGAATGAAACATAATTTGCTCAATGTAAATCAAATATGTGATAGAGGATGTAAAGCAGTGGTCAATTCCAAAGACTGTAAGATAAATTCTGTAAACTCAGAACAAGTGGTGGCTAAAATCATAATGACAGACAATATTTTTGACATTTAATCCTCCCCTGCAAGTAAAGAAGAAGATTCAGATACAATAAAATAATGTTCAGTTCGCATTTATCCCATGGAAGAAGTAGGAGAAGAATCATGTCATAAGCCAGAAGCAAAAGTTTTGAAGGTTGAGAAGTCAAACACCCAAAGCAAGTTCCTAAACAACTCCATGGCCCTGGATAAGCTCTTGGATAGTTAGAGATCACCAAATGACAAATCTGGTATTGGATACAACAAGGAAGAAATCAATACTCCTAAGAAATCTGATACAGGTCCTTCATCTGTGAAAAAGAAAAGTAGGTATGAGAGTGGTTGTAGAGGTTTTTTCTTGTGATTGAATATGGTCATAAAAGCCTTGGATTGTATGCATCATGGAAGAAAAATGAAATTTCAGTAATAGAGATCGATGAGAATCAATGGGGAGATCCAAGGGATGTTTGAAAAGTATGAGATACAATTACGCAGTGGTTCAATAGGACAACAACATTCACAGCAACAACATTATGTTGTACAAAATTATATACATGACATTCTGTAGAGATAACAAGAGGAAAGACCTTGTCAGGAAAAGCTAACCTTTTAGAAACAAAGGAGGAAAATCGTCAGAAGCAGAGAGATAACAATGATAGGGGTAGTATCCAGTTACGAGAAGAAAAGGTTGATGAAGGAGTCCTAGTAAGAGAGGTGAGAAATATTGAGTATTCTATAGAGGATACATCGGAAGCTGAAGATGAACATGTCCAAGAATCAGAAGTTGGGTGTCATCCCGTCTCACACCTAAGAGGGTCCATCCTGTTAGGGGGAGTTTGTATTGATTGAATATCTGATACCTCTGGAAAATACTATAATAGCTCAGGGGGAGCATGTTTTCTTTGACATTGATGTCAAAGGTGGAGAAAAGAACAGGTCTGGGTGCCTTTGTTGCCATCCATGCCAAAGGGGGAGATTGTTGGCATGTTTTACAGGAAGCATATGCTTGTCATTGATGGAAAGTACAGCAGCGATGATGGCTTGAGTATAGGTACAATGTGCCAGGAGGGCACCATAAGTATTTTGGGGAGACGCAGCAGAGCAAGTTCATGAAGACCAGAAGAGATAGTGCAGAGGTGCATGCAGAGTGCAGAGTGTGCTTGTCATTGATGGAAATATAAGAGTGTGCATCGATGGAAAAAAAGGAATAACGTAAGCTTAGGAGGATTAGAGAAGAGTCGCACGTAGTGCATAGGTGTCCACCAGGGACGAGGTTAACTCATTGCCAAAGCTCAAGAGAGATAGCGTACTTAGGATCTCAGGCGGATCAAAGGTTGAGGCCTTTGACACTTAGAAATTCTTCCAAGTCAGGAGGATGCGTAAGATCGGGAGGAGAAGAGATAGTGATCGTTGGATCCCATTCAGAATACCCGATGACCGTCAGATCTGAACTCAGATAGGATGAGTGCACAGATGGAGGATAGATCTCGGGCGTTAAATCCGAGCGCGGGGTCCAACCGTCATTGGATCCAAGAGAACCTGCACATTCTTTAAAGTGCAAGGTGAAGCGAGTTTACAAAATCTCGAAAGAAGGAGGACCGTCCATCTTCGGGCAGGACACGTGGTCACAGATCAAAATTTCGCTGACCAAGAAGTCAAAGGAAGGAAGTGAGTTATCCTTCCAAATCGAAAAATGCAAAATGGTGAAATGATTTGAGCCGTTGGATCGAGAATTTATCGGGGATGGACGCGTGGCAAAATATCAGAGCACCACAAAGACTCCATTTCGGATTTTCGCAGACCGGGAAATCAAAGATCAAAGGAACATTAACCTTTGAAGTAGCGAACCCTGAAATCCCGAAAGGAAAAATATCAGAGCATGTCAAAGACTCCATTTTGGAGTTTCGAATACTGGGAGTTGGAAGAGTCAAGAGTCGAGACTCTTCGTCAAAGGAATCCCGGAGTTGTGAAATCTGGAATCCCGAAATCCTGAAAGAGGCACATCAACAAGAGTTTTGCAGATCGGGAAATAAATCCATTTCGGAGTCTCGGATACCGAGAGTTGAAGTGTCAAAACACTTCACCACAAGAGTAATGAAATACCGAAACGACGAAATGCAAAATGCCGAAATCCTGAAATAGGCACATAAACAAAGAGTTTCACAGACCGGGAAATAAATCCATTTCGGAGTCCTAGATATTGGGAGTTGAAGTGTCGAAACACTTCACCACAGGAGTGTCTAAATGCCCAATCGCCGAAATGTGAAACAACAAAATACCGGATCTTGGATCTGATTCCATTTCGGAACTTTGGATACCGTGAGTTAGAGGATTTAAGCACCGAGACTCTTTACCACAGGAGTCCCGAAAAAACGAAATGAGAAATAATGAAATGCTATTGATCTGACTCCATTTCGGAGTTACGGATACCGAGACTTGGAGTTGTCAAGAACTCTCACATCAAGAATGTCGAAATCGCGATATGTGAAATCATGAAGAAATCTGGACCGTCGAATTATCAAGAGTGTGGACCATTGATCCGACTCCATTTCGGAGGTTCGGATACTGAGAGTTGGAAGAGTCAAGAGTTCAGACTCTTCATCAAAGGAGTCCCAAAATTTCGAAATGCGAAATGCCGAAATGTGAAATGTGAAAACACCTTTTTGGTGTAGGCCTTGGTCACTATCGGTGGTCACATCGTCGAAGAGCTGTAGAGAAGAGATCGAAGAGACAAGCTCCATTTTAGAGTTTGGGACATGGAGAATCGAGACTCTTCACCACAAGAATGCCGAAATTCTGAAATGTCGAAATGCGAAATAAACGCAAGATCCTACAGATCCAATCCAATGGTGTAGGTGAATTTAAGTATGATTGGAGGGCTATTGTTTCACTTCGGAGTGAAACTGCTAGAAACGATTGATGTCTTCTGCCAAAGGAATGAAACAGGCTTGAGTGTGATTGCCAGAGAAGATGAAGAGGCTTGAGGCATCTTCCAGTGGAATGAGTACTATTCTTAGAGGTGATTGATAGATGGAAGAGTGTTGAAGCCTGTAACTGCAACAGAGAGGTTGAGCTAGATTGTAATAGAGAAGACGAAGAGTATCGACTTCTAGAGAGGCGAAGGAATCTTGGCATAACACCTAGTGATGATGGACGCATGGGTTTAACTACCAGAGAAGCTGAAGAGTTGCAATGATTATCAGGCAGAGCACTCGACATGGTGAGAGCATGCATAAACATTGTTGAGAGGGCATGAAGAAGATGCACAAAGACTATAAGAATGAATAATAAAGAAGAGATGGGCTGCAGTTGTGGAGGGGGATTCAGGAGTGTAGAAGGAGGAGTGTGCAGCAACTAAAATATAGAGAAGAGGAATGGTGCATCGAATGCATATGGTGCACAGAGAATAAAAGGCAGAAGCATAGAAAGCGCAAGGCATGTGTGCAGCAATACAGTGAGACACTAAAGGAAGGTTGAGGTGCTCTTTTAGAGAAAAATAGAAGATCAAAAATCACAAGAAGATGCAGACAGAGAGACACTGATATAGGAGAACAGAGAAACATAACAGAACAGTGATAAGCCTGGTAAGCCAATGATAAATATTGTATCACTGTGATAAATTTATATATAGAAAACTTTATATGTTAGGGTGGAAGGGAGGTGCTAGGGAGGACTATTGTCCTCATAGGTTCAAGTGGGTGCTTGAACACAGGGATTTGTAGCTTCCATCTGGTTGCAGCCAGAGAAACTAGGGTGGCAGGGTGGTGCAAGGGAGAACTGTTGTTCTCTGTTATACAAGTTGGTTCCTGTGTGACTGGAAGTTGGTGCTTCGATCCAGTTGGTGCTGGAACACTTAGGGAGTTGGTGCTTCCTTCTAGTGGGTCCTAGAGAAACCAGGGAGTTGGTGCTTCCTTCTAGTTGGTGCTAGAGAATCCAGAGAGTTCATGCTCTCAACAAGTAGCAGCTTGCAAAACAAAGGTTGTAGCCTTATTATGAGTTGGTGCTCATATGTATGATAATGTAAAGAATGTAAAGATTACTTATCATATAAAGAAGAAGAGGTTTTTAGCCTGTATGGGTTTCCTCAAGAAATATCTGTCTCTGTGTATCTCATATGTGTGACTGATGTTGAATGTTCTATTGCTTACTTCCCTGCATTATTGTGATTGTCATTAAATGATGTGTAAAGAGTTTAAAATAATAATAATTGTTTAAGCCCAGTAACAACTGATTCACCCCCTCCCCCCCCCTCAGTTGTCCAACAGGGTAATTCATACAAAATAAACACACATAAAGGCAAGTCAAATATCTCATTGATAAGTGCCAACCAAGCCAAGACGTTGATTAGTTCTAGTAAGAAATATATTTTACTTTTCTTAAGAGAAAATCATATTGAGGATGAGTTGATAAGAATAAAGGAATCCTTGGAGGGGTGTACTAAAGAGAGGAAACATTAGTTGGAAAAGTTTCTACATGCATACAAAGGAGTATTTTAGGAGCCTAAAAGTTCACCACTCAAGAGGGAAGTGGATCAACACGAGATATAGCTATTTCCAGACACCCCATTGTTGAATATTGGGTTGTATAGACAATCCATTCTGGAAGCAAATGAAGTGAAGAAGAAGTTGTAACAATTGTTGGATCAGGGTGTGACTTGACCAATCACCTCACCTTGTGGGTCACCTATTATAATTGTACCAAAGAAGGTTGGGACTGGAGAATGTGCATTAACTACACAACATTGAACAATATTACACTTAAACATATGTACTTTATGCCCAAGATCGATGGTTTGTTAGATCGGTTCCAACACACAAAATATTTCACCAAGTTGGATATCAAATCAAGATACCACAAGGTACATGTCAAGGAATAATACACCTAAAAGACTGCCTTCAAGAAAAGACAATGTTTGTATGAATGCTTGGCCATGCCATTTGGTTTATGTAATGCACCAACTACATTTATGATACTTACGAATGATGTATTATGCCCATATCTAGATTCATTTGTCATACTCTATTTTGATGATATATTGGTTATTAGTGCTAACTAGGAGGAACACATCTCACCTCTCATGTAGGTGTTAGAGACTTTGAAGAAGTACCAATTGTTTGCTAAATTCAATAAATGTGAGTTTTCTCACTAGTATTTGGGGTATGTGATCGATGGAGGGGATATCAATATGGATCCCGCAAAGAGGACAACCATCATGAAATAGTTAGTTCCTACAAATATCACTAAAGTTAGGATTTTCTTTGGAGCAATACAATAGTTCTGGAAGTTCATAGCTTTATTTTCAGTAGTAGCTACACCACTCCACACCGTAACAATGAGTGTTAATATTTTACAATGGGGGAAGAATCAATAGAACGATTTTGATGAGATGAAAAGAAATATTACTCAATCACTAGTGCTCACATTACCAAACTTGAAAAATCATTTCGAAGTGGAGACAAATGCAAGCAGGTATGCCATGAGAGTAGTTTTGATGCAAGGATGAAGGATTGTATGCTATCATTCTAAAATATTTCATGGGGAAGTTTTGATCTAGGTGGATATCGGTGGCCACCCACCTATTCCACTGGCTCGAAAAACAGTTTTCCACCTTGGGAGTTTTTCGACAGTTTTTTGGGTTCCAAATTTTTGGGGTTGTTTTGAGGCCCTAAATGACATATTTTGGGGATTTGGGGCCCGAATGATTTCCAATGGAACTGGTCTGGGCTAGTCAAAAATCGTTCTTCTTGGTTAGACCTTTCCAACGGTCTATCGTGCGCCTAAAACATAGATCGTATGAAAAATTTACGACCCTGGGAAGTTGATGTACTAACTTACCCCAATGGGGCCCACATGAATTTTTGCGCTTCATCTCCTATGGTCCCTACACCATTGGATGGCTCTGCCAAGGAAGCGATCTCTACGTCAGCCAACAGTGCCTCCTGTCATATGACATCAAGCCCTTCAAAGATGTGGTACTATGTGATGTTTCTCCTCTTGAAGTTTGTAATGTTATTTTGGGCCAACCTTATTTATGGAAACGTCATGTTGTACATGATTCTAGGCCTCACAGTGTCATTATTACTTTGAATAGGAAATTGTACAGGATACCCGAGTCAATACCACCTAGTTCTATTTCATTGATATCTGCCAAGTAATGCAGGAAATTCATCTCTCAGACCGAGAAGTTTGTATTCTTCGTGATTCACTCTCAGAGTGAGCGAAATATTGCAGCCACATCCATGGCCTCCGTAGTGGATCTCTCCACACAACATAAACAAGTGGATAAGATCATGGAAGAATACATATATATATTTGCCTCACCTACTGGGGTACCTATGCACTGTCAGGTCAAGCATCCCATCAATCTGACCCCGGATTCCCCACGACCCAATGGCTCGGTCTCCTGTCACTCTCTGTTAGAAAATGAGGAGATCAAGTGACAGATCCAATAACTATTCCACAAGGGGCACATCCACCATATGTCCTCACCTTTGGGAGCCCGATCGTGCTGGTACAGAAGAAAGATAGGACCTGGAGACTCTGCATCGATTATCGGGTCCTAAATAAAATCACAGTTAGGAATCGATACCCTATTCCCTGAATCAACGACCGCCTTGATCGGATCAAAGGGGAAAATACTTCAATAAGATTGATATGAATTTTGGATACCACCAAGTCCCAATAGAATAGACAAATGTATGGAAGAAAACCTTCAAGTCAAAAGAAAGTATTTTTGAAAGGATTGTCATGCCCTTTGGTTTGAAAAATGCTCCAAAAACTTTCATGAGGATGATGGATGATATCTTGCGACCCTTCATCGATAATTTTGTAGTGGTGTATCTAGATGACATCCTCATCTACAACAAGACTTGGGTGAAACACTTGCAACATATTCAGCTGGTGTTGCACACCCCATGACAACCCAAGTTATATGACAACTTGGAAAAATGATCCTTCAGCATGGACAGGGTCCAGTACCTAGGCTACATCATTGATCAACATGGTGTGCATGTGGATCCATCCAAGATCCAGGTCATCCGTGACTATCCATCCCCAACCAAACTCACTGAGCGTCAAGGATTTTTGGGCCTTGCCAATTTCTACCATAGGTTCATGTTGGGATTCTCCCATATTGCATGGGTCTTCATCCAAGTAACTAGGGGTGGTGGTAAGGGAAAATTTGTGTGGGGCCAATCCCAACAACAAGTGTTTGATGATTTGAAGCAACGCTTGTGCTCATCCCCAATAATTTCATTACCATACCTACAACAACCCTTTGAGATCAAGACAGATGCTTCAGACTATGTTGTGGGTGCAATTCTCACTCAGCATGGTCACCCCGTGGCCTATCATAGCGAGACACTATAAAATGTTGTCCATAAGTACCCTACTTATGACAAATAAATGTACTCCATTGTGAAAGCCTGCTACCAGTGGAGACATTACATTCTTGGAAAAGAGATAGTTATCCACACTTATCATAATCCACTACAGTTCATGTAGACACAAGGAAAATTGCAGAATAATTGCCATCATAAGTGGTCCACATACTTGCAGAAGTTCCACCTCAACATCAAGTATAAAACAGGAAGTACCAATCGAGTCGCTGATTACTTCAGTCGGCCTCTAGCTGCGGAATTCACCACGATTCTAGACTCTTGTGTCCACGAGACCATTGGATGGCCCCACCTTTATGAGATAGACCCTGACTTCGCCACCACCTACCAAATGCTGGGAAAAAATTAAGTTGTCGCTAATTTCCATCTCCAGGATGGTCTGTTGTGTCGTCTGGTCCATATCTGCATTCCATCAAGTGAGTGAGTGAATTTAATCTGGGAATCCCACTACATTCAAGTGGCATGATGCTTTGGTGTCGAAAAGATAGTGGCAGTGCTGCAAAAAAAAATCTACTGGTTGAAACTTTGACAGGATGTCAGAAAGTATGTCATGTCCTGCACTGCCTGTGCTATTTCCAAACCGACCACTAAGAAACGGGGCCTGTACACCCCTCTGCCTACTCTTGATAGGCCATGGGAATCCATCTCAATGGACTACATGTCAGGCCTTCCTTCCACCAAGAGGTGAAATGACTGTGTTTTTGTGGTTGTTGATTGCTTTTCTAAGATGGCGATTATGGTCACCTACAAGAAGAGCATCACATTAGAGGCCACTACCAAGATATTCTTTGAATGAGTTTGGGTACATTTTGGAATCCAAAAAACCATTGTCTCAGATCGGGATAGTTGATTCCTCAACACATTTTGGTCGAGCCTTTGGTAAAGCTCACCAAATCCACTTCTTTCCACCCCCAGACAAATGGCCAAAACAAGGTCATTAATCGCATGATCGTGCATATCCTATGCATGTACAATTAGAAGCACCCCCACACATGTGACAAGAGTCTTTCGTATGTTCAACATAGCTACAGTCGATCCCTACATAACTCAATTGACCACAACCCATTTCAGGTGGGATTGGGATTTCAACCATTGGGTCCCATGGATATTGCACTACCCCTTGCGGCCACCTCGACCAACTCGTCACTTGCTCCAATTGAAGCTGACAAAGCCACCTAGTTCATTGAGCGGATCCAACACATCCACCAACAGGTTTAGGATATTTTACAGAAATCCAATGCAAAGTACAAGCAACACCATGATCAACATCGAGTGCCACATAAGTTTCATATGGGAGATAAAGTTTGGTTGAACTTGTAGAAAGAACGCCTTATAGGGCCCCATAGGAATATTTTCCCACTCCATTATGAACCTTACACAATCACCAAGGTTGTGGGTGAAAATGATTTTGAACTCAACATTCCCCCTTTTTTGGGCCTGCACCTGGTATTCAATGTGGATCTCCTTCGACCTTACTTCCCACCATTATTGGACACCTCTGAGATAGCAGAACAAATGACACCAACATAGCTCAACCCTGAATGCATACAAAAAACATCCAATGATCATATTTTGGACACGCATGTCAAGGGAACTCGCCAACAAAGGATCCAACTTTATCGAGTTGTCAAAGCTGGGCAACTCCTGCACCAAGGCAAGTGGCTCACCCGGGGCCAAATTAGACAAAAATTTCATCATTTGATGGGGGAACTCAATGCAATGGAGACCATTTCTTCCTAAGGAGGGAGGATTTATCTAGGTGGATATCGGTGGCCACCCACCTATTCCACTGGCTCAAAAAACAGTTTTCCACCTTGGCAGTTTTTCGACAGTTTTTCGGGTTCAAAACTTTTGGGGCCGTTTTGAGGCCCTAAATGACGTTTTTTGGGGATTTGGGGCCCAAGTGATTTCTAATGGCACTAACCTAGGCTAGTAGAAAATTGTTCTTCTTGGTTAGACCTTTCCAACAGGCTATCGTGCACCTAAAATAAAGATCGTATGCAAAAGTTACGACCCCGAAAAGTTGATGTACTAACTTACCCCAACGGGGCCCACATGACTTTTGGATTTTCATCTCCTAGGGTCAGGTTTTTGGATGTCTAGGTTTTTGGCATTCATCTTTATTGTAAAAATTCCTTCAGAGCCTCATTGTAGTCATCTTCTTGCGAATGAGCACAACCGACACATCTCTTCTCAAAGATAAGCCACCACCATTCTAGCAAGCTTGTTTCAGTCTGCATTTTACAGTTTCAACATATTTTCTTATTTAATAGAAACCGGTTTTACTGTATTTCTGTTATTTTTCCATGTGCTTCTGTGTAACTATAATAACAATATGTATTCATTTCGTTTTGCTAATAAAATACGGATCAAGTTCTCAACTACCCTACCTATGACAAGAAACTCTATGGCTTGATTCGAGCTGTTAAAAAGTGGAAGCACTATCTAATGGGAAAGGAGACCATCATCCACACATATCAACAGTCTCTACAATATTTACATGCCCAGAGTAAGCTACAACAAACCAAGCATTAGAAGTTGATTGGGTTTTTACAACAATTTCTTCTAGTCATCAAGGATAAGAAGGATAACAAAAACAAGTTGGAAAACATGCTTTCAAGGTCACCTACATCCAATATTATAGCTTTGGGAACTCTTATGCACATGGATCCTTTGATACATGATGCGCACAAAGAGGGATGCACAAAAGATGATGAATTCAAGGAGGTGTTTCAACAACTATAGGGCCAAATTCATATAGAAGAAGGTGATGACAAGGGAAACTATCATTTCCAGAATGGGTTACTCTACAATATCGACAAGCTCTATGTCCCCAAAGGTGAATGATGACAACTTATCAGAGAGGCTCACACCTCCAAGGTTGCGGGATATTTTGGTGTTGGGAAGATAGTTTCCAACTTAAAGAGGTATGTGTACTAGACCATAATGAAAGAATATGTAGCATGATATATTAGGGGATGTATACTTTGTTGTACTAGCAAGCCTAGTAACATGAAGCAAGGTCTATACCATCCCTTACTTGTACCCACTCGACCTTGGGAAAGAATTTCCATGGATTTTGTGGGAGGTTTACCAACAACCTGGAAGGGACATGGCTATCTATTTGTTGTAGTTTAAAGGTTCAACAATATGTGCAATCTCATGCCTTGTAAAAATACCATCAAAGGAAAATAAGCAGAAAACATGTTCTTTGAACAAGTTTGGGTGCACTTTGGGATACCAAGGAGCATCATCTCAGATAGGGATATCATATTTCTCAGTACATTTTAGACTACATTGTGGGAGATGATGGAAACTAAATTGAATAAATCTGCAATATTCTATCCATAGATAGATGGGTAGAAAAAAGTAGTCAATAGGAATTTGGTGCGGCTTTTGAGGGGTTACAATCAAAAGCAACTTAAGACCTAGGATGGAAATATGATCTACATACAACACTCTTATAATCAAGGAGTACACAATTCTACTGGTAAGTCACCTTTTGAAACACGCTTTGAATATTTTCCACCTTCACCCTTGGATGTTGTATATGGACAAAAAGGAGGAGTGGGGGAGAACCTCGCAAGAGATGCATTAAGAATTTATTATTATTATTGATAATATTAAGAAAATGCATTTGCAAGTACAGGAGACACTGAAGAAGTCACATGAAAAATACAAGGCCATACATGATCAACACAAAACCAAGAAGTCATTTGAAGTAGGAGTTAGAGTTTGGTTATAGCTTAATAAGGAAAGACTACAAGGTCCTTGTAAGAAGATCAAGGATCTGCAGTATGGACCTTTCAAGATATTGGAGAAGGTGGGAGATAACACCTACAAACTCAATATACCACCATATATATGCATTTAATCATTAGTGAATGTGAATAATCTCAAACTCTATGAGCCTTCCATGTTGGATCATGAGGAGGAGAAGGTCCTACCTTCCATAGAGGACTCAACACTAGATTCTCAGGTAGAGTTGGAAGACGACACAATTTTGTAGAAGCAATCCAAAACTACAAGATAGGGGTAGCATGACCTTTGGCTGATTGGTTTGGAAGGACAACTTCCAGGGAAAACAAAGTGGTACTATAGAGGAAAATTTTTCTCACCTCATTCAACAAATCTTTTGGGGACCAAATGATCCATATTTATAAATGGAATGAAATCAAATACATATGTATAGAAAAGAAACACATAGAGATACAATAAAACTTGATTTCTATTAATAAACAGAACCTGCCGAAACTGTAAAAATGTAGACTGAAACAAACTTGCTCGAATGGTGGCAACTTATCTTTGAGAAGAGATGTGATGGATACAATTATTCACAAGAAGATGAGTAAAATGAGGCTCCAAAGGCCTTTTTAACATAAAACATAAATGAGAAAACCCTAAACATCCAAAACCCTAACCTTGAGAGATGAAACTCCAAAAGGTTTGTGGGCCCCAATGGGGGTAGTTGATATGTCATCTTCCTGAAGGCGTAACTTTTGCATACGATCTTCGTTTGAGGCGCTCAATACACCATAAAAAAGGTACAACCGAGGAGTACATATTCCATTCATCCTAGAATTTTCCTCTAGCCACATGTTAGGCATTTATGAGCCCAAAAACATCGTTTAGGGCCTCAAAACGACCTCGAAAGTTTGAGACCCAAAAAACTATAAAAAAATTGCCAAAATGGAAACTGTTCTTTGAGCCAGTGGAATAGGTGGGTGGTCACCGATATCCACCTGGATCACCAAAATCCTCCCTAAATGGGGAGGTATGATCTAGATTGGATCATTATATTATGTTTCATCTATCTCAATGCTTTTAGAGTGGAAAAACTTGGAGGAATAATCTTGTAGGGTCCTTTTAATGGAAGGTCCCAGTTTGGAAAATTAGGGTTTGAAGTCGTTAGGATCCATTTTGAGGCATAAAATAAAATGAAATTTTTGGGGTCAAAAATTTCTAAATTTCGTCTTATACTCGTTGACATTATTCTACACATCGAGACCTCTCCAACGTTGCACAAATTGTGTCAATCAGAGCTCGTATGCAAAAGTTATGCCTCCCGCAAGTTGACCTACTATGTTGACCACCATGGTACAGGTGGATGACATGTCAACCCCCATTACTAATGCATATGGGGCTAGTCATGTATGGAATTTGAAGAATATTTTATAAGGTATAAATATTTATCACAATTGAGGGTTGAGGAAGTCAAAACCCTCCCCCTAGATGTCTATTTGGTGATGTTAAATATTGGGCCACTGGGAAAAGGGGTTCCATTCTTTAGCATTTTATTTGTTCCATATTTGAGAAGAGCACCTATGAGTGGTATTTTGAGAGCATAAGAGAGGATGAGATATTTTATAAAATCCGTATAGGCCACAATGTCAAAGATAACTCCATAGAGAGTACATCTTTCTTTGTACTTGCATTTGAAGAAAAAAGAGTAGAGTGACGTTGTAGTATACCTAGGGAGGTAATATGGGGTACCTAGGGAGGTACCGAAGGGAAATAATATGTATGGAGGCCAATTCTAGTATATAAGGCCCATGTAATAGTGTGAACACAATAAATGTGATAAGGCTTTCTAGAAGGTTCTACCTACTAGAATATTCCTTCTCTAGAATGTTCACAGGGGTTAGAAAGTTCCATAAAAATAAGTGTAAGCAATGTATTGGAGTATAATGAAGTATATTTTTATTGTAAGAAGCAAGGATTGCTTGGGGAGTGCATTCATTCCATAAGGAATAATATATGGTATTACCCTACCTTAAGGGTTTTGACTATTTCTTGTGTTGGATATTTGGTGAATGGTTTACTTTATTATTGTTGAGATTAGGGTTTTATTTTATGATATACTTTCATATCTACTCAGGTACATAACATTTGGTATTAGAGCTCTTTCTTCAACCAAATAAAGGAAGAAATTTTTGTTTTTTTTTTTGCATTTTTTTTCTAGGGAAAAAAGGGGGTGACGCACTTCAGACTCAATTATGAAACTTTGTAAGAATAATTTGCAGAAAAAAATTGGATATTTGAATTCCTCTCCTAAAAATACCTAATTTCAAAAAAAAAAATCGTTTGAAACAGAGTCGAGGAAGTGAAGTTATCAACATTTTAAATTCTACAAATTTCAAGGTTTTTTCGGAAAAATCTGCATGATTTGCACAGTAAGTTATTTTATAAACTCTAGTTCTATTTTGGGTTTTCAAGGAAGATGCATTTTAAGGGAAAATATGATGGCCCTAGTATTGAATAATTCATAAAAAATGTAAAATCTGAAAATCCAATCACTTGGAAAATAAGGATAGCCCATAACTTAATGGATTATGCTGAGATATGGTGGAAATCATTGGACACTACCAAAATTATGGCACTTTCCGACAAAGCATTTGAAAAATTATTTTTAGACAAGTGGTCTCATGCCAAGAGTAACGATAAAGAAAACAACAAGGGTTTATTTTCATGCTATAAATCTATATTACAGGTTCATGGATGCATTCAACAGGAGAAGATTATTGTGTTTTTTAACCCTATTTGCATGCATAATTTTATCAATGTTAATTTGGCTAAAAGGTTGCAAGTACCCACAAATAATATTCAAATCACATAGGTTGAAGGTGAAAATATTCAAATTTTTAAAGATTTGAAGATTACACTAGACACATATGTGTTGCATTCATATTTTTATGCTATGGACCTAAATAATGTGGATGCTATTCTTGGCTATGCTTGGATAAAATAAATTTGTACAGTAAATATTAATGTGGAAAATAAGTTTGTGAAACTTTCGTACACGAAAAAGAAAATTGCATTGCGGGATATGTCTTGTATTAAGCAAGAAGGGCCCACAAATTCAACTAAAGAAGTTCTTACAAAGACTAAAGTTGAATCAAAAGTAGAGTCTAGAGAACCACTTGAAAACCAACCATAGGAAAGGCCTACAAAGGAAGAAGAAGCTAAGGCATTGAATGTCTCCCAAAAACCATAGGTTGAAGAGTCAAATTTAGAAGATCTGAGAGCTTAGGTTGTTGTATATTTCCACCCACACCACTTGGAGAAACAACATTCATCAAGGCTAGATCATGGACATCAACAAATTTATTATGGACTAGCATGACACCCAAAATGCAAGGAATCAAGAGATACATGGTGACATAACAACAATGCATGGATACATCACAACACAATAAGGAATAATTAGATTGCAGGTCAAGGTGACAATGTGACAGTTGGAACCCATGTTCACATTTCACTAGGATGGATGTAGGCTTGTGCTTGGTACCAATTGACTACATTTCTTTCTCGATTGTATTGTATGGTTTCTTCCCATGTTTTGAGGAAATAACATGCAAAGGGGGACGAAATGTAGTATACCTAGGGAGGTAATATGGGGTACCCAAGGGAAATACTATGTATGGAGGCCAATTCTAGTAAACAAATCCCATCTTATGGAGTGAACACAATAAAGGTGAGAAGGATTTCTAGGAGGTTCCACCTACTAGAATATTCCTTATCTACAATGTTCATAAGGGTTATAAAGTACTATAAAAATAAGTGTAAGCAATGTATTGGAGCATAGTGAAGTATATTTTTATTGTAACAAGCAAGGATTTCTAGAGGAGTGCATTCCTTCCTTAAGGAATAATGTATGGTGTTACCCTACCTCAAGGGTTTTGACTATTTCTTGTGTTGAATAATTGGTGAATGGTTTGGTTTATTCTTATTGATATCAGGGGTTTATTCTTATTGATATCAAGGGTTTATTTTATGATATATTTTCAGATCTATTCAGGTCCACAACAGACCTCACCTTCTAGATGGATTTTCTCCCCTATTGGATTTCCTAGGTTATATCTTGTGTTTATTTGTGGATCGTGTGTGAGTATTTATTTATGTTCTCTATTTTTTGCATTTCATCTATTTCATACATTTTAAGAAGAAAACTAGTAATCAAATAATCTGAGATCTAAAAGAAATTAATCTTCACAGTAAATATTTCAGTATTTTATTAGATTTGTTGTGACAAAATGTCTAGTGGAATATCCATAGAAATTTACATATAACCCAATATAGATTTCCAAAGGCTTCTGCAAATGTTTCTATATCATGAGTCTTGGAAACTTGAGCCAAAAGAGAGGAGGCTCACTATAAATGTGAATGTGTACAATGTTTATTTGAAGTATCACTGGAAATAACACCAACCACTTCTCATGTTGCATGAACCCATGTTGGAACCTATGGTGTTGGTGGATGTTTATATTAAATAGACCCAACTAGAGGAAGGTGAGTAGGTAGACATGGATTCTCATCCTCATTATCATCATTTGAAGAAGAATACAAAAAAAGAGCACAAGTAGAAAACTTGGGAATAGAAGATGGTACAATCATCTAAGATGGCTTATAGGACAAAGATGCCATGGATTTGAATTAGGTTGACAAGATAAGATTCCTTTATCAAACTTAACATATCACCCAATAATAATTTCATTGGAATGATTTTTAAGCATCTATAACCTTTTAGATCTTTTGTCACCAGGATTGTGAGTCCATGCTTCGATATAAAACACATGAAAGCAACTTACATCTAGTTTAGCTTTACTCCTTGTTTCTTTCATTGTTATATATTTTAAATCCTTAGTGGGAGTGCAATTAACTATGTGATTGGCACAATTAATGGATTCCACACAAAAATAAGGACTTAATCCGATTGAATCATACAATTTGTCATTTATTTCAATGTATGATTCCTTCTGTCATGAAATAAATTTTGTTGTGGTGTATATGGAATAATTTGTTGCATTTGAATGCCCCGTGCAATGCAATATGTTGTATATTTGTTTTAAACATATTCACCTCCATTATTTGTTCTTAACTTATGAATTTAATGTCTAGATTGTATTTCTACAAGGGCCTTATAGGCCAAAAACATATAAAAAACTTCACTCTTATGTTTTTAGAAATAAACTCAAGTGTTTCTAGACAAGTCATTAATGAAAGTTAATAAGTACTTGAACCCAGATATTCAAGAAGTAAAAGTAAGTGGAACAAACAAACCACTATGAACAAGAAGCAAGGGGGTCGAAACATGCTAAGAGGTACAATTGTCAAAACTTTCCTAATGATTTTTTATGAGAACACAACTAGACTAAACACCATCTCTGCAAGAAATGAGAGGAAGACTTGTCACCATATCCCAATTACATAATTGTTATAATGAATGATAGTTTAGATGACCAAATCACTTAGACCAAATTTTGCTCTAGTAATTTCTATGAGTAATAAAAACTAATGGAAGAGATTGTGACCCAAAGTTTTCAAATCTGTACAACCTAGTAATATCATCAACAATTCTAGTTGCTAGGATATGCTTTAGATCTTTTAAATCCTTGATTATAACTTGATGAGAATAAAATTTTATTGTTTTACCTTCATTTGAATGATTGATTTGATATACTGATAGAAGATTGTAGGAAATACTTGGAACACATGATATAGCATTAAAATGACCATCATCTAGCTGAACCGTTCTAGGCCCTACAACACTAAGATATATATATCACCAATAAATATTTGTTTGATATTACATTCATTAAGAGTAGAAAGGATGGATTTATCCTTACCCATATGATAAGATGCCCCACAATCAATAAACCATTCATTATAAGAAGAAGTATAGGTTGCATTGAAGGATGAACTAGTAGTGGAAACCACATGTCCATGAGATGAAGAGTTAGAATAAGAAGAATCAAGATTGATATTATGCTTCATTATTTATTTTGGCCTTCATCTTCTCGGAACATTTAGACTTTGGATGACCATCTTGCTCACAAAAATTATAATGTCTCTTAGTCTTCTTTCCTTTTGATGCAGTTCTGTTATCACCATTGAGTGTACAAGCTTATTGAGAAGGTTTGGGACCCTTATTTTGCTTGCTAGTGCGAGGATGTTGTTTCTTCGAATGCTTGGTGTTATCCTTATATTGTGTGCCACTAAGGATTTGTTATATATACCTATAGTATTGATCATTCCAAGATGCAAAATCTTATCTTGCTCTCTAATCAAATATTCACAAAAAGGTTCAAAGGAGGGCATTTTGTAAGTATCCCCTTGACTAATAAGAGTTCTTCTAGTGGAGTGTAAATTAGATACACAAATAGAATAAGAAGTGTAAAATTTTTCGATAATAACATATATAATTGGATCATGTGTCTTAATTATCTTACATTATGCAAGTAAAATTCAATGTGTTTTCAACTTACATATAAAATATTGAATGCAATGCAAAAAAATAAAAAAACGCACAATTCAAAAACACGTCCTTCTGAGCCGAAGGCTTAGGGTTTTGCAGTAGCTCTGAGCTGCGTTGTTCCAGCAGTTGCCCTGCTGGGGCTCATGTCTCGCAAGGAGGGAAGGACGACGGGCACCTCCTACAGCCAAGCCGTGGCGAACAAAAATGTTGTTGAGGGTACGAAGCGACCGACCTTCGAGCGGCCTCCAGATCTGCGCTCGAAATTACTGGAGGAGGGAACATTAAAGGATCGAGAGATGGATATCGATCCAGAGAAAGGGACTCTCCCATCCACTGCGTCAACTCCATGGATGCATGGTAAGTGTATTCCACAAGTGCCACAAGCCCCAAAATATGTTATCATCTCACCACGCATAGAAGAGCAAAAGCAATATATGAGAGACTATGCCCTGGTGGGAAAGTTCCTAGGGATCTGGCCTTCAGAGCATGATCTGATCAAATGGATACAGTACTGGTGGAAGCCAAAAGGTCACTATGAGCTACAACTGGGATCTAAGGGGTTTTTCACAATCATCTTCCATAACCTTGAGGATCGCAACCGCATTTTCGATGGGGGGGCGTATTTCTTTAACTTGGTGGGTCTCTTCTTACGATTCTGGATAGAGAAGTTCAGCCCTGAAAAGGAGGACTTCGCACATGCACCTGTATGGATCAGATTATACTCTCTCCCACAGGAATTCTGGCTAGAGGAGGTCCTGGCTGGCATAGGCAACACCATTGGCATCTATGTTAAGTATTTCGAAGCCACCAAGCAGAGGAGGTATACCTCTTATGCGCGAATCTGTGTGTACCTGAACATAGCCAAACCGCTCCCAGGATCCATCATATTGGAATATCATGACGAGGACTGGACCCAAACCATCGACTATGAACACATTCCGTTCCGATGCCGGAAATGCCACGAACACGGTCATCTTTTTAGAGAATGCCCCCTCAATATTGTTCACAAAGAAGGGAACCAAGACATCGGAAAAGACAAGGACGACTTCACTCAACCAACAGGGAAAAGAAGACATGGAGGAAGGAAGAAACCTGCCCAAGTAAGTAAAGATCCCTCAACTAGTAATAAATTTTCCATTTTACAAGATCAACCAGAAATTCCTGCAACCCATACACAACTCACTGAACCACTTCCAGATAATGGCTCCCATGAGGCTAGACAAGGGGAGGAACGATCCCCACAAGGTAAGGAGTCAGATCTCACCCCCCTAAACGTGGCTCAGGATCCGCCGGACTTTTTGGAGACAGAGGACGGAGATGCAGAAATGGAGATGGAGGAGCAAGACCTAGCCAGGGTAGATCTGGAGCACCTTGAGCACGCCTATAGGCAGCAAAAACTATACAACATACCTAGGGATCAATTGCGAAAGGTGCACAAGGTCTTCCTCAACTCCTCCGCTGGGTCCTCGGCAAGAGATAGCCAAGGGTTGGGAATACAAAGTAGTCAATCGAGAAACACAAGTAAATCTCAGAAAGACAAAAAGAAAAGAGGGAGGAAATCCACCAACAAGCTTATTCAATAAATAGGCCACTTCATGGTTAACTCAGGGAAAATTCACCTGATCTCGGACATCTTCCCTCCTCTCCCCACCCCCCCGTCATCATGAAGATCATCTCATGGAATATCAAAGGCCTCAATGGACGTAGCAAGCAAAAATTGCTACGGGATCTGATTTTAGCGGAAAAACCTGATATAGTACTTCTGTAGGAAACAAAATGCACCTCAGAAGATGTCGATAGACTACTTCCCTATTGTTGGAAGCAAGGGGAAGCAGTCTCAATAGCGGTCACATGAACAGCTGGAGGACTGACTATCCTCTGGAACACAAACTCAGTGCTGCTAAAAAACTTCATTGCCACCAGATTGTCCATTACAGTAGATTACAGGCTTATTGGTTCAAACAAGTCGGGACACTTGACTAATGTCTATGGCCCAGCTAGCCCAAGGGAGAAGCATGCCTTCCTCAGGAATCTGAATTACTTATCCAATCTAAAGCAGCATAATAGATGGATTATCGGAGGAGATTTCAATTTCATTTGCAGTGTGAAGGAAAAGAAAGGAGGATCAAGACGAATGGATCGAGAAACCAACGACTTCAACAACCTCATAGACAATATTCACCTTATCGACTTGGAGACTATCAATGGTACTCATACCTGGACAAATAGAAGAACCAGAACGCACCAAATTGCTTGCAAACTAGACCGGTTCCTCATCTCTGATTCCCTCATGTTGGAAGGCACAACTCTGGAGGCTACCATCCTGAATTTCTCTGGTTCAGACCATTAGCCTATTCAGCTATGGCTAGACGTCCCAGCCACGCCGGGAAAGAAACCCTTCTAGTTTGAAAAGTTTTGGCTCGACCACCCCAACTTCCAGGCAAAAATACAGGACTGGTGGAGGGAGGCAGAGGTCTCTCACGGCTAAAAAATGTATAGATTTCAGCAGAAGTTAAAAAACCTCAAACAACTTCTCAAGCTTTGGAATAAGCACACCTTCGACAACATCTTTGATTCCCAGAGGCAGCTATCAGAGCGAATGAGCGAAATTCAAAACCAGATCATAACTTAGGGGCTAACAAATGAGCTAAAAGCCCAGGAAGAAACAATAAATCAACAGCTAGAAGCTAGGAAAAGACAGGAAGAGATTCTTTGGAAACATAAATCGCGCATCCAATGGCTCAAGGAGGGGGAATGCAACACCAAATTCTTTCATAGAAAGGTCATCCACAGAAGGCACACCAATAAGATCACGCGTCTCATCTCTGCAACCAGGGAGACCATTCACTCCCACGAAGACATGGAGTCGACCTTGATTGAATACTATCAAGATCTCCTCACGGAACCTATCCCAGATAAACATGCGGCCATTACTAAAGTCACGTAACATGTGCCCTCCCTCGTTACCCAGGAGAAAAAATCAGCTTTGCTCAGGCCTATTACAATCGAGGAGGTGGATCAGGCGCTCCAAGACACACCCAAATGCAAGGCCCTGGGACCTGATGGATTCACCAACGATTTCTTCCACCATTGCTGGCCGATGATCAAGGTCGATGTTTGGGAAATTTTGGAAGATTCCAGAGTCATGGGACAAGTCCTCCGGGCTCTTAATGCAACTTTCCTCACCTTAATACCCAAAGAGGGGCAGACACACCACCCCAAGCAGTTCAGACCCATAGCTCTTTGTAATGTAATCTACAAACTCCTAACAAAGGTGATTGCTAGGAGACTCAAGCCTATCTTACCGACAATTATTTCCCCAGAACAATCAGGCTATGTTGAAGGCAGACAAATCATGGACAACATCATCCTAGCACATGAAGTGATCCACTCTCTGCAGAAGACCAAAACACCAGGTATGCTCCTCAAATTAGATCTCTCTAAAGCCTTTGACAAGATAAGCTAGGAATATATGCGGGCAATGCTCCTAGCCTTTGGTTTTGATCAAATCTGGGTGTCATGGATTCTGAATCTAACTTCCTCGGCTTTCTTCTCCATTCTTATCAATGGTGTCCCCTCTTGACCCTTCTCTCCCTCAAGAGGAATTCGACAGGGAGACCCACTCTCCCCTTTCCTCTTCATCATTATGGCCGAAGGTCTTGGACGTTCCATCCGTGCAGCGGTTGAAAGCAACCTTCTGACAGGCTTACCCTTGCATGGCATCTCCCCTCCTATCTCGCACAGTCAATTTGTGGACGACAGGCTTCTCATGGGCACCCCAACTGTCCGCGAAGCCAACTCTCTTCTTGCCATTCTCCAAACCTTCTCAGACGCCTTGGGACTGGACTGCAATAAGGATAAGTCCCAAATTTTTTTCTTCGATACGCCACCTCCGATTCAGCTTCATATCACTGAAATATTAGGTTTCAACAGAAGCTCCCTTCCGTCCAAATACCTTGGCATTGCCCTGATTGACAATGCCCTCCGGAATTCCTCGTGGGAACACCTTCTATCCTCCTTCACCAAAAGGCTCTCCTCCTGGACCTACCGAGTTCTAAATCTTCCCAGTCGTCTCATTCTTCTCCGAGCTGTCCTTCAATCCCTTCCTGTTTACATCTTCTCAGCGCTGGCTGCACCAAGATCTGTTCTCACAACCATTAAAAATATACAACGAAACTTCTTCTGGAAAGGCATCAATTCAGGAAGAAAAATAGCGCTGGTCAGCTAGGATAAATTATGCCGATCCAAAGACCAAGGCGGCTTGGGATTACGGGACCCCCTCATTATGAACAAAGTTCTGAGCGCCAAAATTTGGTGGCGGTGGCTCAAGCATCCCAAGGACCTCTGGGCCAGACTTTGGAGGAAAAAATATGCGCCAAATGTGGCGGAAAAGAACCTAATTCAATGGAATGGGGAAAGCCCCGGCTCCCTGATATGGACAGCGGCCAGACAGAACAAGCAGCTGGTTACTCGGAGCGCCTTTTGGGAAGTCAGAAATGGGGAAACAACTCTCTTCTGGAAATATTCCTGGCAACAATGGCCAGTTTTAGACAATGAAGACTGGGCAAGAGACATCTACCCCCAAGCTACACTAGCGGGCCTGACAAGAGTAGCTGACTACTGGCAGGAAAATTCCCCAGAAGACACTTGGCGAATCTGGCACCTGGACAGGGAACGCACTAATCTGGAAGTGCATGTGGACCTGGCACCCTGGCAAGAGGAAATGGCCAAATGAAAGATACCCAAAATCGCAGTAGAGGATATCCTTCGCTGGGGATATTCGCCAAGGGGCACCTACAGTACATAGGAAGCTTATCAGATCATAACTCAGGTAGACCCTCTCCCTACAAAGGAAGTTTGGCGCAAAATATGGAGTCTTAAACACTGGCCAAAGATCACCCTCTTTCTCTGGTTTGTTTCCCACTCAAGCATACTCACTTGGGATAACCTCTCGAAAATGGGTTTTGTTGGGGCCTCCATTTTCATGCTTTGTGAAGTGGCAGAAGAAACCATGAATCATCTCCTCAACTCTTGTCCTTACATGGCTCAACTTTGGGATCAAGTGGCACTCATCATGCGCACGTCAGATCACCAAAGAGAGAGTATCATTGATACTATCACAGACTGGAGGGACTAGGCTTTCCATTCCCCCCTCCTCAATCACATTTGGAAATTACTTCCAGGCTTCATCCTTTGGCAAACTTGGAAAGAAAGGAACAAAAGGCTCTTCAGAAATACTTCTCTCTCTTGGCAACATTGCTGGCATCAATGCCGCTGCAATATCTTGGAAACTGTTAACCTTCAGCAGTGGACCGGTGAAAACTTGCTCAACATTCCTTCCGAACTCATAATCCTACAGCATTGGCAGCCTCTTCCTTCTCTTCATCATCTACCCCTCTCTTCTCCTTCCACCCCTCTCATCAGCCCCTCCTTTTGGTCCCCCCCCTAGTCGACTTCATTAAACTCAATTTTGACGGTGCCTCTAAAGGTAATCCAGGTGCAGCAGGTTATGGAGTAGTCTTCCGCAACCACCTTGGGCACATCATACTCATTAACGCAGGCAACCTTGGGCATTCCACGAACAATGCAGCAGAACTCTGGGGACTCATCCGGGGATTGCAATTAGCCATTGACTACAATTTTAACAAGCTAATAGTTGAGGGGGACTCACAGATCCTCATCAATTTGCTCCGTAGAATTCTAAATGGAGCAAACCCGGACAGAATTTCGCCTGGTTAGAGGCTCTCACATGGGTTAAAGATGGTCAATGACCTAATGAAACCAACTCAGGCAGTCATACCTGCTCATGTCAGAAGGAAGGTGAATAAGTCGCAGACGAGCTAGCCAATATGGGCACTACTTGGATTGGTCCAGAACTCCTCTGCAATTTGGCTCTGGAACCTGATCACCCCATTCTACAACATTGTATCCGCAAAGTTGGAACAGTGGACACACCCCCGGATGGGGTGCTATTGTGCTACACATGGCGCGACGAGGTGGAGAGGCATGGCCAACAAAGCACGGAGCCATGTGACGGGCTCGTGCCTTCGCCCGCCACCCTTAACCAACATTAAATGGACATTAACATGGCACGAGGAGCAATTAAACAACTCCTTCCTCCCCTCAACCTTCATTTCATGGTTGGGTTCTATTTGTACTTTGTCTGTCTCTGCGCGGGCTTCAACTGGCATCCCCCCTTGCTACCTCCGTCTGAGCTATTTGGGATTTGCAGGCTCATCACAACCTTGGTCCAGCTGCGGGCTTCCTTTCACTCCCCACTGCACCTGGTGCTCTCCTTCCAGTTCACGACTAGAATCATGCTGCACCCTCGAGGGCGCCCGCGTAGAGGCTCCCCATGGAAACCTCGTCGACCCTCTATATCGCCTCCCGCTTCGCCTTCCTCCTGCTCCTCTCCTTCCATTCAGCCGGAACCAATTCTTCCCTCACCCCCTGCTTTAGTTGTTTCACAATTTGATAGCCTGGCTATCATCCCCAGGCTGTCGTCTTCTGCCTTGTGCCATCGCCCTGACCCTCCATTGTTCGAGCATCCTCCTGCTCCAATTCCTAACTCTGCTGGGAATCATATGGGGGAACCACCTCCGTGCGAGCCTCGGAGCTCCAAGAACCCATCCCCGAACTCTTTCCCCGACACATCGCTTCGGGAAAGCCTGACAATTCTCTTTGGCTTGGTCTTCGAACTCCGCCAGGGGGTGGAGGATCTACAATTCCGTCTGCTGGTCGTGGATGGAAAGATAGTTGTCCTTCTCCAGCTCCTTACCTCTCTTCAAGAGGCTTTCCCCATGGACCTCGCAGGTGTGGCTTCGGCAGAGGAACCTGGTGGAGCAACCAACGAAGGAAATGTCCAGGAGCAGCGTTCAGCATGAAAGGAGCAAGATCAAGCCATGCACGAGGACAAGGCGACGGATATGGACACAGCCCATGGCGTGATGCAGGATACCTCGACAGCTGTCGACAGGACCGAGGGAAGCGTGGACACGGGGAAGCAGTGGGTCGATCAAGTAACATATGTCGAGGAGGAGCCGTGGTCCGAGGTTGTCCATGTCACTTGGCCAGGTTATCCGCCAAATGTCTGAGATCATGAGAATACATCCAGTTTCATTAGTGTCTCTACTTTTTAGTTGTTGTCCAATTAGTTTTAAACAGTTTACTTGGACTATTACGCTACTTAAGTTTGAATTCCATGCTGGCTGGACTGGTTTCCCCTCTGTTGGGGCAGTCCAGTAACTGCAGCAAGAATATTCTCTGTACTTTGTATCTCTTTTGGTCCAGGAAGGCCCTTTATATATAATACTACTAACTTACAAAAAAAAATATATATTGAATGCAAGAAAAATCACTAGAATTTAAATCAATCAATTATTTTTCGATATGGTGGGTGCAAATCTCATTGTTTTTACCAAACACGTTTTCTATCTTTTTCCATGTTGCATCTGGGGTCCTAGTTCCTTGAGGATGAAATTGAAGATTACAAAATATGGACATTCTGATTAATCCACATGTTTCATAATTTTTATTATCCCATTTGGATTTATTTAGTGCAAAAGAGGAGCAATTTCTATTCCCAAAGTAACCTGGTAAAGTCCCCTACTTTGTAGTAACTCCTCCATATGATGTTTCCATGAGAAGTAGTTTGAACTAGTAAGTATGAGATCACTTGGACTAGCCATATTCCAATATGCAAGTGAAATGACTTCAAAATTAGAAACTACTTGTTTAGATGGTCCAAATTTCTTGGGAAAATGGGCTATTTAAAAAAAAATGGCACTAAAAATGGGCTCCAAATGTCAAAGCTATGCCCTTTTGAATAAATACATAAAAAGTAACCGAGGTGCCTTGTGATAGGCGAAGTTTGATAAATGTGGTGATTGATGCACAATGAGGTTGTTGAGTTGTAGAGAGTAAGAAAATTTCCCTCCTTATCACCTAAGCTCATCTGGATTACAGATTTGAGCATCTAATGGACATGGAGCAAAGTCGACTATTGAATTTTCTCCATGCTCATTGGATTACTCGAATCTACAATCGAGATAAGGATGTCCCTCCTTATCTAACTTTGTCTATAATATCACTTTTACAAATAAGTTACTTTTATAATGTCACTTATGTAAGTGACCTTTGTAGACTTAAGCAATCAAATTACTACACATAGGGGGTCTCTTGTCCCACAAACAAGGGAGTCTCATACATCAATTTGGTGCAGTTGCATGCAAAAAATAATTTAAAAAAAATATATTAAAGTTACTTTAAAAGTTATTCATTTTTATAATTTAACTAAAATGCACTTTACAATAAAGTTGTGTTATAATTTAAAGTTGCATGAGTTTTTTCAAAAGGTAGCTTAATGAAAATAAAGACTTTAAACTCAATACCTTGAATCTGATTTAATAAAGTAACTTTCAATGAAGTGAGTTATTACAAAAAAATATAAAAAAATGTTAAAAATGAGCAACCTTTTATTTATTTTTCCTTGAAGTGATGCTTACCTAAAAAACACTTGTTTTTTATTGCAAAATCTTCAACATAACAACAACAAAAAAAATCGTTTTTTTTTTAAATTTTATAAGCTTTGGGTTAGATCTTGGTTAGTCTATTTGAAAAATACAACTTTTTCTCTCTATTTTTTATTTTCCAATATCTCAAAACACACAAGGAAAAGAACATAAGCAAAAGAGAAAACATTTTCTACTCTATTTATGATTTATAGAGATTACACAAGGTGCAAGGTAAAGAGCATATGTGAATCAGAAAGAGAGCAAGCGGAGAATTAAAACAAAAAGATAATGAAATATTAAAAAAATGAAAGAAATTTTCTAAAAACTTGTAATGAAACTACATACCTCTAAATTTGATATAATGGTTGTGTCTTGGGAAAATTGGAATATTTTTGGTTGAAACAAAAAAAGTTTCCGATTGAAAACAACAGTCCAAATGTGTCGAAGTGGTTCTCTTAGTCATGTCCACTCATAAAAAAAAAAGTCCTTAGATGCATGCACGGACACATGTTTATGATGTTGATGAACAATGATAGTGGGCCCGCATAAGGGATCTGATACCATGCTCAATAAACATGGTATATCTAGACATGTCAAACACCTTAAGACAACTACTCACACAAAAATATCAAAGATTAGTACGCCAATGTATTATGTGGTTAAAATGATTAAAGAGGGAAACAATGCACTACCCTATCTAATGCAACCACTTGAGAAAATATGTTAATGCAGAAGAAAAATAATTTACATGAATTTCTCACAATCAATCATCAGAAAATGACCCTCCATACTCTTAATGAAAATCATGAAACAACCAAGGTGTTAAACACAAATCAATAGCCATATGGATCATGAGATCACTTTATGTCTAAAACATAATCATCACCATTAGATTATATAATTACAAATTAAGTGATTTTAACTAATTTCTAAGTATCTAAATATTATAACAATTTTATTGAAAAATATTTTTTTTTCCAAAACTTATGAAAAAAACAAAAAAATCTCTTAGATTTTTATTCAATTAAAAATTAAAAAAAAACCTAATATAATATAAAAAAAATAAATATAACACATAACAACAATAAAAGTAAAATTCTTGTCTCCGAGGTGTAGGACAGTCGGTGACAGAGTGTGTTGTTAAGCCACTCCGTGATGTTAAAGTCACCGGTTCGAAACCTGCGGGGACAAAAAATCCAACCATGTTAAGGGTTGGTGTGGCTCAGGCCGGGTGCGATCCTTTGACGGCTTAGATGCCCCTGAGTCGCGGTTTCTCAAGCCACAGGTTAATCGCAGGTCCTGCACAAATTAACAAACAAAAAAATAAAAATAAAAGTAAAATTCTTATTCAATTAAAAATTAAAAAAAAACTAATATAATATTAAAAAATAAATATAACACATAACAACAATAAAAATAAAAGTACAACTAAATCTTGACAAGATCATGAAGTATTCACATCAAACACTAGAATGTAATATTTTGGGTTCAATGTTTTTGTTGAAACATCAACAACTTTTTATCTACATGTTTTACTTTAATAATGTAGAGTAATATTAATGAAAAAACTTCATTTGGATTCAATGTTTTCGTTGAAACATTAATAATTTATGATCTACATATTTTAGTTTAGTAATATTAATGAAGAACTTAAAAAGACCTGTAATACCATAAAAACACATTACAATTCTTTGTGGAACAAAGAATATTTCCTGAGATGATAATAGGGGTATCAGGTTCTCACCAAAATAACTCGAAATTTCGAATAGAAAAAATTCTAGTAAATCCAGAAAAAAGATACAAGTCCAAAATAAATTATTTCTTTTTCGAGACCCTGTTATAGGTTCTATCCAGAATCATTTAGATCAATTATTCATAAAAAATCATATTCAATTCCATCCTATTAAAGTTGAAGGAATAACCCACTTTTTCATCTTTTGGTTCCCAAACTCTTATGAACTAACTATCTATATACATATATAACATTTAAGTCAAGTCAATCAAGTTTGTCTTCTTGTCCATTCTTACCATCAATTTCAAATAGGTCCTTCTCTTGTTTCCAATACTCAACAACTTGATCGAACCAAGTCTTCTTGTCCATTCTTACCATCAATTTCAAATAGGTCCTTCTCTTGTTTCCAATACTCAACAACTTGATCAAACCAAGCCTCCGCAGTTTCAGGATCTTCCTTTTGAATGGCTTATTCTCCTCAGCTGGGATAGGTCAACTTGGAAAAGTTTTCTTCCCTCATAACCATACATGAGACATGTGAGAGTAAATGTGTTTTACTTAGGTGTTTATTTCCATTAAATTAAATAAAGTTAATTTTCAGATGAATTTATTTTATAATAAATATAGAATTATGTTATGATTAAATGATGTAATTTTATGGAAATTAAATACAATAATGTTAAAAAACACTATAAAATAATTTTTTTAATTTACTTGATGATAAATATGAAATTATTTTATGATTAAATGATGTAATTTTATGGAATTTAAATATCATTAGGTAAAAAAAACATTATAAAATAAATATTTTTAATTTACTTTAAAGATATCAATGTATTAGTGATTTTATTAATTAGAGATTTTTTATTCTTCACGTTAAAGATATATGGGCATTTTATTCTCATTTTAGATATCAAATTTTAGAATTATAGTTATTCATTATATAACTTTTCAAAAAAATATATGAAGCTAAAATAAAAATAAAAAAATTATAAAAATTAAGGATTAATTTAAAGAAGACAAAAATTAAATATATAATAAATATATTTCATTAAAATTTTAAGTTTAATATATCTTAAAAAATTAATTAATTTTCATTTAATCTTTCAATATAAATAATGATTTTTAATTTAAAAAATTTATTTTATAACATTTTTTTTATAAAACATTATTTTTCCAAAAAAAAAAGGTTTTAATTTTATTTTAAATTAAAATAATATTTCATATAAATTCAATTAAAAAAAATTAATTAATTTTTTGTACTTATATTAATTTTATAAAAGTATAATTAAAATTTATTTTATTATTTCTATAATATCTATATACTTATAAAGTAATCCAATAAAATTTACTAGTCAAAAGTTGGATTTTAACTAGATAAGGGTAGAAGTGGGGTCAATGTGTGCAAAATTGAAGGTTGTGTGCAAGTGAAGGGTCAAAGTATGCAAATTTGAAGAGAGGTGAAAACATGTTAAATTAACAAAGTTTCATTCCTATCCACATCTCCATCACCATCCATGAAAATGGAGGTAGGGTGAAAATATGCAATTTATTAATAAAGTTTATGATGTGTTTTTCTATACTTTTTAAAAACATCTAACAACCAAAAGTTTTTATTACTTCCCATTCATGAAGATGGAGGTAGGGGTGAAAGTATGCAATCTATTAATAGAGTTTATGATGTGCCTTTCTATACTTTTAAAAAACATCTAATAACCAAAAGTTTTTGTTACTTTGAGTATTTTATGAGTGAACAACAAATTTATCTAAAATATATAGACACATAACATGCTTAGAAATCATATTTACATTATTTACACAAAGTAACTAGATTTTATTACAAAGTTTTAATTATTTATTAATAGAGGTTGAAATTTTAAGAAAATTTTAAAGATCCATACTTATTTTAAAGTATAAAAATATTGACAAATTTTATTGTTTCTTACAATGACAACCATAAAATGTTTGATGATATTTTTGTAAAAAAATTCAAATTTGATCTTATATAGTTTATAGAAAACTTTGACAATTTTTAAAATAAAATATTTTATCCTATAAAATTTAGGATAATAAGAAAATGAAAATTAACAATTTTTTTTTGAAAAAAAATGGAAAAATAACTAACAGTCAAAATTAAGCTCTTAAAATTTTCCACGTTAACCATAAAGTATGGTTTCAACTCATTTGTAAAATTATTAAAAAAATTATTTTAAATAAGAATGTATACAAGAACTATATATTAATTAAAATAATTATTAATAAAATAAAAAATAACAAAAATTGATCATTAATAAATATTTGTATATACTCATTAAAATAATTATTAATAATATAAATGTTTTATGTTTTGGTCCTTTTAGGGAGTGTTTTTCTATTTGATTTTGTCTTAAATTTGGCAAGAAATTATTGGATCTTTAAATTTGAGTGGCTAAGTATATAATCTAAGGGTCTCATGGTTTTTCAGCAAGTTGAGTACATTTATGCATTCAAAAATGCAATTTGAATAACAGAAAACTGTTCGTCCAAATTTATATCATGCTAAAATGACCAAAACCTAAAACAATTTCACAATTTCAAATCCAAAGAGGGTAAGGTATGCATACCTCCATAGACTTTACCAGTAAAATCGCTGAACGGAGAAAATCTCATACACCAATTTAGTTCAAATATCTTTTCCTCGAATTAAAATGGATATCTCACTTTTATATATACTTAAACTTCTCTCCTATGTTTAAGAATAAATTCATTATTCATAATCTGATACCAAGCATTATTTAACTACCAAAATCTACATAAAGATAAAGTAGACAATTTGAAAAAACACACTCTTTGAATCAACAGGGCCTTTGAATATATTTCTTGATACCCTTTGAACAAACAGAGCCTTTGCTTCTGTACCAAAGACAAGCAACTCTCCCAAGTTATTCTCTTGAGAGATAATGCCACTTTTTAACAACTGGCTGTACAGCAATATGTCATTTACAGTGCAATACAAGCCTCTGTCAAATCGTGTGGGCCTGATATCACACTTTCCTTTCTCTGTAATGCTCATGCATTCAAGCAGGGATCCTTTTTAAGATCTCTCAGGCGTTTGATCTGCACACGGACCTGCGCCTTTTGAAGAGCATCTCGGTTTTTTCACATGAAGTGGATACAGATACAGAATAAAGACAAACAGTTGCTGGAGATTTAGCACACTCCGACCTAGTAAACAAGATCCTTCGCTTTGGGTGGCATGCATGAATTCGGGTTGCAGAACCCACCATGAGTTTCAATCAACGAACTTTCGTCTGCTCAGAAACTTCCGTTCAGAGACGGCGGCCGGAAGTGACTTCTGCGGAATATTCCTCGGCAATTTCGTCCCACGTGGAATCCAATAAGAAAAGAGCCGTGCGGGTCCCGCTGACGGCGCGGGAATATTCGCTCGGCGCGGGTAGGCGTCGCCATGCCGGCAGAAATGCCGGGAGAATCTTTCTTTCTTGCCACGTTAATCCGTACGTTGCTTCCATTTCACGCGTTCGGGTGTGACAAGAGAGGAGGATAAGGTCAATAATTTAAGACGATCTTTTCGTATCTCCTTCTACCATTAAATGTTACATTTAATTTTCACAATGATTTAGCAGATAAAATTAGTTACATTTCATTTTTTCCAATTATTTAGTTAAAAACAAACATTGCAAAACTGAGGTAATGAGATTGCAATTATTTAGCTAAAAACGAATTTATTTCGATGGCACTGCAACACTGAGGTATTGAATCATTTTAAAATGCAAAATTAAACAGTGAGGTAGTGAATCATTTTAAAATGGAAAATTTTAACTATTTGTAAGTGATTTCAACATAACTTAAATTACCAAATTCTAACCATATTTAAGGAATTTTGAACTTAAATTACCAAATTCTAACCATATTTAAGGAATTTTGATTTGATGTAAATGTGGTTTATAATTTTTATTTTGAAAAAGGTAGTGAAATGTATGCTAGTCAAGATTGGAGTTTTCTTTAACATAAGATTGAGATGTATATAATTTAGATGTTGAAGGTTTTTTCAGACTCATTAAAATCGATTTCCAATCAAAATTGACAATTTCAACTATTTATAAGTGATTTCAATATAATTTAAATTGTCAAAATCTTGAAATGTATGCTAATCAAGATTGAAGTTTTCTTTGGCATAAGATTGAGATGTTTTTTTAGATTCATTAAAATTTATTTATGCAATCAAAATTGACAATTTCAAGAAAAAACTTGTGAAATGTATGCTAGTCAAGATTGAAGTTCTTTTTGACATATAATTGAGATGTATACAATTTAGATGTTGAAGGTTTTTTTAGACTCATTAAAATTGATTTTTGCAGTCAAAATTGACAATTTCAACTATTTGTAAGTGATTTCAATATAATTTAAATTGCCAAAATCTAAAATCTGACAAGACCAATTAGAAAAAAGACCAAAATACTAACTAATTATCAAACTTCCTTAGAATACAATTTAGATGTTGAAGGTTTTTTTAGACTCATTAAAATCGATTTCTGCAATCAAAATTGACAATTTCAACTATTTGTAGGTGATTTCAATATAATTTAAATTGCAAAAATCTAACAAGACCAATTAGAAAAAAGACCAAAATACTAACTAATTATCAAACTTCCTTAGAATATTTGAGGGAACTTTGATTTAAGAGTTGTTTTTTCTCCTTAATTTTGAAAAGGCTTTTGAAATGTATGCTACTCAAGATTGAAGTTCTCATTGGCATAAGATTGAAGGATGATGTGTCCCATTTTATTTTGGTAGATAGTGTTTTGAATATGGGTATTGTAGTGACCTTTTGTTAAAGGGTTATAGACTCATAATTTTTGGCAAATGCTTTCATTCCATCCATTGAGGGTCATGTTGAAGACATTGATATAGTTATAACTTAGGATGTAGTAACCATTCCTTTGGTCACTATGAATGACGATTCATTTGGAAAGGGTAAGTAGGGGCATGAGTCACATAGTTCAAATTTAGAAAAGAAACTAATCTTACATAGTTTAACGGATGATGCAACATTGTTAGTGACATTCAGGGCTCCAACAATCTCTAATAAGGTTGCAGGTTGCTATGAGATCATGATAACAAAAGGGAAAAATTAAGGACGAGTGTATGATCCTTAGTTAGGAGATCTAGGATTTGAATATTCTTCTCTAATTATTCTAAAACAACCAGATTAAGGTATCACTTTTAATAGACAAATCAATGGGTAGATAATTTGATGAATAGAGATATGACTCAATTGGAGTTTTGAACCTAGATCCTAATGTATAGAGATTATACTCTAAGTTGTAAGTGATTTAAGTTGATAATATAATTTTGTCCATCATTTGGTTATATTTTAAGGTTATGAGGCCTTTCTTTTTTAGTCATTCGCAATGATCAATATGTTAGCTAATTTATAACTTTCACAGAACATGCAACTTGACATGTCTATGATTTGATTGTATTTGTCTAATATAATTATGTTGATTAGTTTTACAATATCAAAGGATTTTGATCTTTTGCACCTTGCTTATAGAGCATGGCCAGGAGTAATTTGGTACAAAAATCTTAAATAGATTTAGTTTTAGTATAACCACAATATAACATTGTTGTTTTTATTATCCTCAATAAATGACCCATGGGAACTTAAGGTGGAGAAACAAATACATTTCCTTGCCTCTAGACTTCTATCTACCATTTAATCAAAGCATACTATCTACTAGTTATGATTTAGATACATCATTATTCTTAAGCACAAAAAATAATGCATAAGTTGTCTTTCTTTTTATATGCCTAAATACTTTTATTTGATGGGTGGAAAGTTATTAACTCCAATACAAATACTCACTTTAGCATAAAGAAAACTATTTAAACTTAAAAAAAACTTTATAATATACCCTTTCAATAATGCAAGAGGATATATCATTTAAACTCTTATATAAATATCTTAGAGTATGGAAATGATTCTACCACAATCCCTATCCTTCCTTATAACCAATTTTCTTGTTTAGGAAAAAGTTGTCACGAACTATATTGTCTATCATCATCAAAGTGTCATGATAACTCACTACTTCAACATGCTTACTTCCAAACATCAAAAACAAGAACCATATGTAATATTCACCTTATTACATAAACCCTCAAATGAATTGTTAACCTCTAGCTTAAGATAAGACTCAAGCCCCTATCAAGTATCCCAACCTACCATCCTGCCATGGTTGTCTTTTTGCCCTTAAAAGAATCTCAATGTAGCATTGTATTCATTGTTGACACATCTCCTCATCCTATCAATATTTAGATGTAACTATATTAATAAAATCTATATCTCAACTAACTATGATTTGAATATTTGAATATATGTCATTATCACACTAACGTCTATAAATATTATTATAGATATTATATAGATAACAATTATAAATTTAAAAAAATTATAAAATATAATGTTAAATTTTTTATACATAATATTTGAAATTTCAATATATATTAAATTAGTTATAATTTTTGAAACTTAACTTTCAACGCTCCATTCATCACCAAAAATAAATAGATTTTAAGAAATTTCAAACATCATGATGACTAACTACCCAAAAAAAAAAAAAAACATTAAAACCAAATTTATAAATTTTATTTTTAATTATTTAAATTAATAATGTATATGATATTTATTAAAGTGAATTACCTCCAAAATTATATGTTAATCCAAATTTAAACTTCAATCATTAACATGACAATCCCATCTCAAACACTTCACCACATTGCAGCGAACTAAGAAACACAAACTAGCTCACTCATGGAAATAGAAATAAATATTCTGATTTATTAATTAATTTTAAAATTTCATTTCACCCCACAGTGAAATGGGAACAGTTACGGTGGTTAATGTGGGAGGCAAAAAGGCGAATATTCTTCGTGCAGCAGGAGTTTGATAATCAGTGAGTAGAGATAGAGACCCTGGGAGTTTCGTATGAGTTTGGCGATTGATTGGCTGCTGAGAATTTGCCTCAGATCTTCATAGTATTCTTACATATTTATCTGCTTTCTGTCCTGGACACTTTTGAGGAGGGGCTTAAATTACAGCGTTTTTCTCACACAGAAATACATTAGGTATCGAATTGCTGATCAATATAGAAGAATCATGTACCAGATGGAGTACCCCAGCAATCCAGGGATAGTACTGAATCATGGGAGGGCGCCATCTCAGCCTGAAAGGCAGCACCAGCAGCCTGCATTGACAGGCTCTTCCCATTATCCATGTGATCCTGGCGTTGTTGTTTCTGCAGACCCCAAGCCTCGCCTCAGATGGACTCCAGAGCTCCATGAACGTTTTGTGGATGCTGTTAGTCAACTGGGTGGCCCTGATAGTAAGTACTTATACTGAAACTGATGTTGGGTAATGAAGGCTTAAGTAGTATAATGGCATTATCATGGTTTTGTTTGAAGAATTGAATGGATTTTAGGCTTGAAAATCTGGCTGTCTGTACTATCTGTTGATGCTGTATCTCTGCACTTCAGGATTTTAGATGCCCACATGGATAAGCTCTCTCGGTATTAACCAGCACAGATCCATTTTAAACCTGGATCTGTTAGAGGTGCAAATATCAATCTCCATGCGCCAAACTCAAAGGCTGCTGTAGAATGTGCCTCTTGGCCCAATTCGGCCCAATTATTTTGTCTTTTGGGTATTCAATCATGGACATTTCATCTGATTTGTTTGATTATACAATCTGCTGCAGAAGCGACGCCGAAGTCTGTTCTGAGAGAGATGGGTGTGAAGGGCCTTACTCTGTACCATTTGAAAAGCCATCTTCAGGTTTGTTGATGTCCAACGAATCCTAAATTTCTATAAAATAACTCTAGCAGCCATGAATTTCTATACATCCAGATCACCTTTTGCAACTTTTTCTCTTGAAATTGGCAGCAAGAATCACTCCATATCCATATCACCAATTTGCCAGGGTGCCCCCAAAACTCATAATTGCACCTATTTCAGCAACTTGAATCCGTCTCATGTGCTGATTGATTGTTGCAGAAATACAGGCTTGGGAAGCAACCCCACAGAGAAGTCAGCGTCGACAGAAGCAATGATGGTTAGTAGATTTCTAAATTGACATTTGAAAATCATTGAAAAAATTTCCGCTAATCACAGGATGCTTCCATGTATCACTATGGCAAGTTGCATAACTTCACCCATCTCTATGCTCAAATTACACAACTTCACCCCATCCCCACCTTCAAATTGCAGAATTTCACCTCCAACCCCAACCTTTCACCTTCCAATGATTACCAGGAAATTGCAGAATTTCACCTCCTACCCCAAGTTCCTTTCACCTTCCAATGATTAAAGGAATGGCTGGGTGTTTCAGCTGGAAAAAACCACCTGTTGAAATGCCTCTACAAAGAAAATTGCATTACCCTCCATTTCTACAAGCTCCTTGGGACCTTTGTAAGGACTTGGGGCTATCTGTCTCACTTTAGTGGTTAGTAACCTCACTTCCTTTCCCTTCGTCCTCCTTGGTCCTTGGTCAAGCGTCTAAAGAACCTCATGGATAAAGGGCCCATCGAGAATGCTTCAACCCCACTAGGGAATGAAGAAGCCCAGCTCTACAAGCCCTTCCCTGAAGTGGCACGATGACACCTCCCACCCTCAACCTCATCCGCACCCTTCCCATTCTAAGAGAGTTCTGCTCATTATTACAATTTCTTTCAGGAGGAAGTTCTGATGGTGGACACTGCCTAAGCAGGATGGCGCGGGATAGCAGCATCACACCAAATCATAAGGAGTAAGTATAAGAAAAAAAATCGGCCAGAAATCTAATTAAGCCTTTTTGGTTTTGAACTGATTTTTGGATTATCATCATGTTTACAGAGCAATGCAGATTGCTGATGCTTTGAGAGCTCAGATAGAAGTTCAGAGAAGACTCCATGACCAGCTAGAGGTATGCCAAAATTTTCTTTGAACTATCAAATTTGCCTATTGGCATCTTGGAATTGCACAAATAGACGAACATAGTATCTCTCCTATATTTTGCTTCAGTCATCGGATGACTGAATGGAGTCTGTCTCTTGTAAATGTTGATGTAGGTTCAAAGGCGCTTGCAATTGAGAATAGAGGCACAGGGTAAGTATTTGCAGGCCATATTGGAGAAAGCACAGCAGACATTGGCGTCCGAAGCATCGACATCAGCAGGCATTGAAGCCACAAGAGCCAAGCTTGCAGATTTGGCCTCCAAGCTTCCTACAAACAGCGTGAGGCCAAATTACTCTGCAATGAAAGTAGCTCCATTGATGGACATGCATAGACAAGATCACGGGGATCTCGAGCTCAAGCCCCACCTTAGAGATCGTTGCTCTCAAAATCAGTTTGCAAGCCACGATATGGAGCAGAGTTTGAATGAATCCGAGAGCCCAATTGAGAAGAAAAGGTGTAGAAAACTTTTCCATGAGAGCAACGGAGGGAATTCCCCTACCAAGCTGCGAGAATTGGGCCTCAATGCCTCTGCTTGTAAAACAGAAGAAGAAGAAGACGAGGAAGAGGAGCAGCTCATAAAGCCCACTACTGTCGAAAGGCCTGCTGCAACTAGAGCTTTAGTGGATGAGAGAATGGCCATGCTTGTACAGTCTAATGGCCTCTCGTTAATCCAGGCTAATCATGAACCAGGACTGTACCATCCTCCTTCCATATTGGGAAATTGTCGGAAGGTGGCAGAAGGATTAGATTTGAACAGGAAAGGAGAAGGATCGGTTCCCCAGCAGGGAAGAGAGCTGGATCTCAATGCATATGGATGGGGCAGATGAAGCATCTCAAACTCAATGCAGTTGTTTGTCATCCTATTTTTGTAGATTTTGTTCTTATCCCATAACTAATCTATCTATATATATTGACCTCTGGTATGGTATGGGATATCTGGGCTGATATCAACCACACCCATAGATTGAGATATGTGATCAGATAATGCTTTGGAAGCTGCTCAGCTACCTATATATTTTAATACAGCCTGTACTCTGTACCTATATATCTGGGTTTTCCTGCTTGATTTGTATTTCAATATTTTAGAACTGCATCTCAGACCAACTTTAAATTTAATATAAATCTAAATTAAAGATGTAAATTTTAATATTTTATATGTTCAAGTTTGCATATCAGTCATAAATTTAGAAAAATAATTGGAATGACAGATTTAGTAGTTTAAGAGGAACTGGGTTTTTTTAGAAACCTGGGGTTCTTGAAAGTACTAAATAAATTTATACAAAATAAGATTTGAACATTGTAAAATTGTGAACATTCTAAAATTGCTATTTTATCAAAAAATTTCAATAATAATAAAAAAAAAAACTTAAAATATTTAAACTAACTTTTTTTATTTTTTTATTTTAAGCATCAGAGATTTCTTTCCTTTTAAAACTAAATTCTTTATACAAATTAGTGGAGATTTCCCTACCCTAACCTTAAACCTGGATAGTACCTAGTTTCTCTAAATACAAATAATCCTTGCTACAATAAAAATATAACTAAGACCTTGGTTCATTTTGAAGGCACACAATGATTTATTTGAAATGACAAAATAATAAATATTATTCAAACATTGCTTAGCAACTTACTTGAGCCAGACAAAGTATAGTTTGTTGTTATAGTTGATGAAGTATAGTTTGTTGTGATAGCTGATTTGATGTGAGTGAAAGCACTAATTAAAAAACACAGCTAAAATATTGATTCATTGAAAATGACAAAATATCATTGGACTTTTGTTTAACAACTTACTTTAATTATTTCAATATAGTTTAATTCTACAGTTGATTTGATTTTAGTGGAAGCTTGTCAATCTTATAAAGTGCAAGATATTTGAATTTTTTAAATTAAAAATTGAGTTTGTTGATCCAATATAAATCTCTTTTATGTGTGGACAAGGAATCTTTCCCCACAACAATAAGTACAATAATGTCAATAGTCATTGTGCCTATTTACATATGAAGACAAAATTAATTCTAATTTAAATCATAGTTTTTAAATAGTATATTAAATTCAAATAAAAACATATTTAAATGAATTAAATTTAAAATTTAATCTTGATTTTTTAAATATATTGATTTTATTATTAATATTGATATAATTTTATATATTTTTATTTATAATTTTAAAAATAGTGGAAACTTCCAAGTTAATAATATGTGGAATCTCAAACATTTTTTTTTGGGTAATAAAAGTGTTATGAATTTGGAAGATGTATAATTGAAATTATTTTAAATATTGGAATAACTCTTCTTCTATATGGAAAATTGACATTTTTTTACTTATAATATTTTTAAAATTATTTACAATGATTTATATTAATATAGAAGAGAAGACTCTACAATAATTATATTGTTTGTGTATCACTTAGGATCCATATTGTTTTGAGAAGCAAAAAAAACTTTTAAACAATATATCATGAGATTCTAAAAAAATGAATGTAGAATGATAAAGCTTGAGAGTGTCGTGGCGAAAACATTGATACCTATGATACCCATGGTGAGGAGGGGCCAATGCCTTTGAGAGTAGTAAACCAAAAAACCAACACCTATGGTGAGGAGGGACCAATGCCTCCTTGCCTCTGAGAGTAGTAGACCAAAAAACCAACACCTATGGTGAGGAGGGACCAATGCCTCCCTGCCTCTGAGAGTAGTAGACCAAAAAAACAACAGAACTATCATAATCAAAGACTAAACCAAACCTCTGGTTGAGGAAAGTCCAACTTGGTGAGGTCCAGGCTTACAATCTTCTTAGCAAGTAGGTTGATTTTGTGGTCCACGAGATTTATTTGGAGTTGAACGTCATTGAGCTGGAGGAGGAGCTCCTAGCGATCCTCATTTCGCTCTACCAACACTTTTGCCATAAGAGTGTTCATAAGCCAATAAAGATCGATTATTTTGTAATATTTGGATTCTTGGGCTCAAGATGTCCTTGGGTTAGGAATCCATGGGAAAATGTTCTCATTGATTGCTTCGTCCTCTATGAAGTGTCACAGAACCTTGGCATATGCTTCTGCTAGATCAATCTCTGCTTGAGCTTCAGGGGGAGTGTGCACCTGGTAATCGATGACCAGGTCTTTTGTTGTTGTAAACGCTCTCGAAAACATAGTTCTTCCATGTCTACCACGCGAGCGACCATGGGAGTTTCCCTGAGCCATGATGAGGGACCAGAAAGAGGGATAAGCCAAAAGGGAGTGCTGAAGGTGAGTAGAGGAAAAAGGGAGGGATAACATAGAAAGCGAAATGGAGGAAGGGAACAAAGAGACAACAAAGGAAGATGATGGAGGCGAAGGGTTTGACCAAGGGGGAGGCCGATTGGAATTAAAAGAGCCCACAGAAACAACTTGAAGCCATAGGAAACCCATGAAGTTGCCATAATTGATAATGAAAGCGTCCAGAACCCGAAAAGGTAGTGAAGGACATGGAGAATCAACATAGTGTGAAGGAAGGACACCAACAGATCATATGATGGATGAAGGGTCCAAATGTATAAGGGAGGGCCGAAAGGGCCAGGTGTATAGAAGAGAGCCAAAAGGGTGAATCCCGAGGAGATATATTTTCATGGGCTTGTGTCCTTAGCACCCTAGAGGGATCTCACTTATAATATTAAATATAGTGAAAATATATAATTTTTCAAATAAAATATTTTTAAATTTGAAAAATATATTATTAAAATTATTTTGATTAAAAATAATAATTTAACTAATTAAAATAATTATTTTTTTCTAAAATTTAATTCAAAATAACATAATTTTTTTTTATGTTACACTGTCCATCATAATAATTAGAGGGATGATGGGTAGTAATGATTACTTTTCCATCAATTTCATTTCCAACTCAATTTGATTTTTAAAAAAAGTTTAATTCTTCACTATGTAAGGTTTTTAAAATATAAAATTGAGTGATTTAAATAAAAATAAAAAATATATAAAATTATATATATATTTTTTATATAAATAAAAATAATTTGATTTATAACAAATTTAAAATTAAATAAAATTTTAAATGAAAAAAACACTTTTAAAATGTTAATATATATATATATATATATATATATATATATACATATATATATATATATATATTAAATATTTTCTTTTGTAATAAAATTTATTGAGCCCACAAATTTGTTAAAAACAAGTATTATTTTATTTATAAAAATATATATAATTACCTTTATTTTTATTTAAAATCAATTTTATATTTAAATAAAATATAAAATTTTATATATATATATTTTATTTAAATCACTCAATTTTATATTTAAATAAAATATAAAATTTTATATATATATATATATATATATATATATATATATATTTAATAAAACTATAAAATAATAAATTAAAAATTATCTAAATAATTTTTGAAAAACAAATATATCCACAACTAACTTAGAGGTAAATATATATTAAAAGATATACCATTCTTCACTTAGTAATATCAATAACATTAAAAAGCATAAAGATGTTTTCAACATAACAAAACATAGCAAATCATAAAGGCATAGAGTTCATGTTTTTAAACCTAAGATGTTTTGAACATAACAAAGCATAAAGGCATAGAGTTCATGTTTTTAAACCTAACAAGAGTAAACACGAATTGGATAAAAGTTATGTAGAGATCTTGTTGAGCTTAGTAGTAGCACCCAAAAAAAAAAAAAGGAGATTTTGATTTTAGCTTTGATTGTAGTGCATATGTTTTAAGTTTAGATTTATTTAGTATTTTTTAATTAATTTAAAATTTTAATATATATTTTAGAATTTTTATTTAGCATAGTTTAACTGTAGAGTAGTAATGATCATATTAATTGGGTTTAGTTTGATCATATTAATTGGGTCTAGTCTAAGGGATTGTGAGATGGAGTATTATTCTTTTTATTTAGATTCAATTTTTGCAAGTGACATGTTGAGCAGTCTTGAAGTCCAGTTAACCTTCATTATCATCTTAGTAATAACCTCAAAATGATTCAATGAAATTCCCATATCTTATTCTTTAAATTTGTAAATTCAATGAAAATAATAATTCACATAGATATGCATTCTTCTCTACTCATATTATAACCAAAATCTCCATTTTTGAAATTTCATAATCAATAAAAAATTACTAGTAAATAATTCAATTCTCACACTATTGAAAAAAATAAAACAACAAGTTTAATTAATTTCTCTACTCATATTATAACCAACATCTCCATTTTTGAAATTTCATAATTAATAAAAGATTACTAGTAAATAATTCAATCCTTATATTATTGAAAAAAATAAAACAACAAGTTTAATTAATTATCCTCAATATATATATATATTTTTGTTAAATTACTATTTCAATTTATGATTTTAACAACTACAATTATATTATTACATATATAAATTAAAATTAAAATCTATTTAAAATGTTTATTTTAAATATATTCATATACATTGAAGAATCTTAAATAGACAAATACTCAAAAATACCTCCAATTGGTACCTCCACTTGCAATACTCTTTATTAAATTCAAGTTCTTATTCCTTGCATATTATCTTTTCTCAAAACTAAATTCACCACCTTATCCTACAAAGAATCTTCTTGATATTTTACCCAATACTCAAACACCACATAAATGATAAGTTTTGTTTTCACTATAAACTCCATTTCTCTAATTTTTTAAACTCCCCAATTTTTATTAAAATTTTCCTTTCTTTAATTTTTTTAAACTCCCCAATTTTTATTAAAACTTTTCCATATATAAATTTTCTAATATTCTTTATTTTAATCCCATCACATTCTTTTCAAAACTCCAAAAGATAGGATCAAATAAAGCTCTCAACCTAGCTTTCAAACATTCCAATGCTTTCTCATGTGAAGGAGTTTCTTTCTCAAGAAAAATGTAATTAGTTATTATAAATGTAAGGAGTTTATGGAAGTTTTCACTTTTTATGTAATTAGTTATTATAAACTTTATTTTATATTAGTTTGGCTTCTTAAGTTACTCAGATATTATTTAAATAATTTTTATAATATAGCTCATGATTCTACGCTAATGTATTTATCTAACCTTAGGGTAACTTCTTTAGGGAATGTGAACAACATTAGTTTTAAATTTACCTCATAATGCAAATTATTTACTTCAGGATTTATGATATAAAATAGAATCAAGGTTTTGCTTAATTCATACTTGTACTTTTGGTATAATTACGGTTATTTTATTAACATAGTATTTTTCAATCACAATTTAGAATTATGCTTAGTTTTAAGTTTAACCATTTTGCTCGACTTAGGCCAATGAACATATTCTTTCATCTAGTGGATTAATATAGTATTTTTCAAATACAATTTAGAATTATGCTTAGTCTTAAGTCTAATCATTTTGCTCTACTTAGGCAAATGTACATATTCTTTCATCTAGTGGAATATGAAAGTGTGAAAATTTAATGACAAAATTAGTGAGCTAATATTCTGTCATACATTTAGTAACCTAGAGATAACTGTCTTGCATGAACTCTGAAATGTCTAAAACCCACATTAAAAAATTACCATAAGTAGAAATACACATTTCTAAGCAATTTATGTAGCGAAATAAACACAATGAACAACATTCAACCAACCATGAATAACTCATAAATTTAGGCAAATGCCAGGGAAAACCCCAAGGTGGGGAAACCCAATGAAAGAGAGAGAGAGATTTACTATTTAGCTTCAGGAAAGTACATATCAGCATCAATAACACATTTCCAGCTAAGAGAAAACCACTTACAACACAAAACTGTCCCACTACAATCTTCCTTGAAAACCATGGCATAGTTCGTACAACTATACATATTTGTTGAAAACAACACTTCATAATATGTGCCCACAACAGGCTGTTGTACCTTCTTATGTACGACCGACCTCCTTCAGTAAATTCACCCAAAGCTTCCTCGAAAACCATGCCAACCCTTGCCTCGATTTCCATGCCCGAATTTTGTGTTGTATGGCCTGTACCAATCCGTACGGTACAACATGTCTTAGCAAATAAAAAAACATCAGCACTCTAAAACATAAATGCCTTCCTTGGGATTTGTGCCCTAGCTCTCTTGGAAAATGTGCCCTCCTTGCTGCCCTCTTTCCTCTCTCAAGCTTACTCAGAAAATCTCTCAAACTCCTTCTCTCAATGTGTCTTGCACACTACCCAATGTATTCTTTTATAAAATTTGAAAATGACCTTTTCTCTCCCAAGTGTCTTTTCATCTTCCCAAACCCTAAATCCAAAGGTCAAAATCTAATATGACCTTTACAATATCAAGGGCCATGATTCATTCCCTCCAAAATAAATCACTTAAATATTAAAGTACATTTCACTTTATTACATAAGTGCACTTTATGAAATAAAGTCACTTTAACATTAGAAGGTACACTTCATTAAAAAGTCACTTTAATAAAAGAACCACTTTACAACTTTATAAAAAACCATTACAAAGTTAAGTGCCTAGTAGTGTCAACATAAGGTTACATCTGCATACAAGACAAAACATGCAAAGTACCTCCCGAGCTAAAAAGCTAATACTCCCTCTTAGCGAGGGATATACTCGCTGCCATCTCCATCATCTGGTACCATCACATTGTGCTCAGTAGGAGATCCCTCTAAACCTGGAGCCATCCTCAACACTTGCACATAACTCGAACTAGAATATATTATCCTGATAGCTACTCAGAACCCTGAGCTCCTTGGAGAATCCAGTCCACCCTGAGCATTAGTTCGACCAAACCAGCTGAGCCTCCTGTAAGTGCTTAGAAGAGACTCACTCTCTTCTCTCAGAATGTAAGACTGAATCCTTGGTACCACTGCAGTCTCAGGAGCCTCCTCATGCTCCTCATCCAACATTGAATCATACACTAAAGGTTTTCCTCACCACATATACAACATGTCCACCCGATCATCGATCAATTGCAATTCCACAGGGTCCACTCCCTCCCTGTAGATAAAGACATGTTCCCTCTTGAACAATGTACAATATCCTACATCCTCCAAGGATGACACTGAGAGCAAGTTAACCCTCAACCCTGGAACAAAGAGAACTCCATTAAGCTCCAGGAATCCTCCATACTCGAGTCAGAATCTAACCTTTCCAACTCCACGTACAAATCGCACCATACCACCTTCATTTACCACCTACCAGTCAAGACCTGTCTCTGTGATAATTAGGAATACTCGCCAGATTCCCATCATGTGGCAAGAAGCTCCACTATCCATAATCCATCTAATATCACCTCCAAATCCTCCACTACCGACACTGGAAACTAGGGTAACCAAAGAAAATTCCTTGTCATACTTGGAAGAAAAGTCCTTCATGGCTGCTGTATCAGCTGTCTCTGGCCCCTACAGTTCCTTCTTCTTCTTCTTCCTCTCATGACAATGAGAAGCAAGGTGCCTCAACTGGTTACAACAGTAACATCTGACTTTACTCAAGTCCCTCTCAGAACTTCCTTTCTTCTTTCTCTTTGTAGCAAGAACAACATTCTCATTAGCTCCATCTGTCTTCTGTCCACTGCTCTGAGATCCTTCTCGGATCTCCTCCTGACTGAAATTGTCCCACAACCTTCTCCAATCTAGAATATGCTCACGACCCACCACACACTTCATGAAAACTTCTTAGTCCTTGGTGAATCCTTTCAAGGCCGTCCTCACTAACTTCGAATCTGATATGACCTCTCCAATTGTAGCCAATTCATATTTCACTTGAGCTACCCGGGTAAGATAAGAAGAAACACTCTCCTCCTTACCCATATTGGTATCATGCAACTTAGCCTTCAAGGCCATCTTCCGGTTTTCATTCTTCGCCTCAAATAAGTTATTAAGTGCATCCCACATCTCTTTGGCTGTCTTCTTCTAAGCCAAGTGTGGGATAAGGTGAGCCTTCACCCCATATAGAATAATCCTCTAAGCTTTGGCCTCCTTGACATAATGCAAATCCAAAGCAACAGGGTCTGTGGTGGGAACCACAACAACAAATTTGGCATAGTTCCAAATCTTGTTCTCCTTGAGAACAACCGACATCCAAACCTTCCACTGCAAATAGTTGGAAATGCCATCCAATCGATCCTCAAATCTAATACATGCAACCATATTCCCTATCACAGCTCAAGGAAAACAATCACAAATTTCCCCCCTTCAACTTTGCCTAAAAATCTCATCGTTCAATGTCACTCAGAGCCCAAGTTCTGATACCATGTGGAAATTTAATGACAAAATAAACAAGCTAATATTTTGTCATACACTTAGCAACCTAGAGATAATTGTCTTGCATGAAATCTGAAATGTCTAAACCCACATTCATAAATTACCATAAGTAGAAATACACAATGCTAAGCAATTTATGTAGCAGAATAAACACAATGAACATCATTCAACCAACCATGAATAACTAAAAAATTTAAAAAAATACCAGGGAAAACCCCAAGGTGGGGAAACCCAATGAGAGAGAGAGATTTATTATTCAGCTTCAGGAAAGTACATATCAGTAGCAATAGCACATTTCGAGCCAAGAGAAAACCACTTACAACACAAAACCGTCCCTCCACAATCTGCCTTGAAAATCATGCCACAGTCCGTACAACTGTACGGATTTGTTGAAAAAAACACCTCGGAATATGTGCCCACAACAGGCTGCTATACCTTCTTCTGTACGATCGACCTCCTTTAGTAAATTCACCCAAATCTGCCTTGAAAATCATGCCAACCTTTGCCTCGATTTATGTGCCCGAATTTGCTGCTGTATGGCTTGTATGGATCCGTACAATACAACATGTCTCAGCAAATTAAAAAAAAAGCAGCACTCTAAAACATAAATGCCTTCCTTGGGATTTGCGCCCTAGCTCTCTTGGAAAATGTGCCCTCCTTGCAACCCTCTTTCCTCTCTCAAACTTACTCATAAAATCTCTCAAACTCCTTCTCTCAATGTGTCTTGCACACTACCCAATGCATTCTTTTATAAAATATGAAAATGACCTTTTCCGTCCCAAGTGTCTTTTCACCTTCCCAAACCTTAAATCCAAAGGCCAAGATCTAATCTTGCCTTTACAAGATCAAGGACCATGATTCATTCCCTCCAAAATAAATCACTTAAAATATTAAAGTACATTTCACTTTATTACATAAGTGCACTTTATGAAATAAAGTCACTTTAATATTAGAAG
>SNQJ01S0000332.1:74161-87986 GCA_010110895.2 Picea sitchensis | reverse complement strand
TATTAAAGTACATTTCACTTTATTACATAAGTGCACTTTATGAAATAAAGTCACTTTAATATTAGAAGGTACACTTCATTAAAAAGTCACTTTAATAAAAGAACCACTTTACAACTTTATAAAAAACCATTACAAAGTTAAGTGCCTAGTAGTGTCAACATAAGGTTACATCTGCATACAATACAAAACATGCGGAGTACCTCTCGAGCTAAAAAGATAATAGAAAGTAGTTAAAGATCATAATGTCTTGTTATCCCATAACTAACATCTCAAAGTCCAACACATCCACTAGACGGCTGGGCATTCTTGCTTAGTCCCTCAGTTTTGATATTGGTGGATGAAAAATAACTCACTGGGTATGGACCTCCACCCCTCTCGGAGATCCCATCCCTACTTGGTAAGAACACCCTACAAAACCCCTAAATAGATTTTTCCGTCTATAGTTGTGTTTGGGCATGTCGAATATTAATTTTACATAAGAAAGTCTATGTATTCTACAAGACATATCTTCAAACAATATCAATATATATATATATATATATATATATATATATATATATAAAAGGTGTGTGGTAGCCTCCTTGTCAATATAATCACCGTCAGCTATACATTAAATGGATAAGGGTGTGATAGCCTTCTCACTATCATCTTTGTTTTCAAAAATACATAACATGGCTTAAGCGTGTGATAGCCTCCTCATTATTATCACCATTATTAGAGCTACATAACCCGCTGTTAGTCAATCAATATGAATATGAACCTACTTATGAATCTACACTCCCATTGGAGTGTGCACATGACAATGCATATTGAGTTAAGTATATTATATTGACCAACATAAGTAGAAGAATAAATAACCAACACCCTTTCACAGGGTCGCTTAATTAAGACATAATTTCATAGTATAAAATTACTCATTATTAATCTATCTAGCATCATATAACAACATAGGTCTACACAAAGCTATAAAGTTGTGACTTCTCGTTGCAATAATGTCTAACATGCATAATGTCACAATATGTCTCTATCTCATATTTACAATTAGGTTCGATCAACCTCAGGACTATGGTGGTTGCTCAAACCAAATAAAATATAATATAGGTCGAAAATACGCAAGTCCAAAATGGCAGGGCACTACATTGATGAGATTGGATCTTTAGATCGAAAAAAATATATAAGATTGACAATTTTTCTCAAACAAAAGGAAAGTCTTAGATGGGAAAAGAAGAGAGACCAAAATGCAAGATTGACAATTTTTCTCAAACAAAAGGAAAGTCTTAGATGGGAAAAGAAGAGAGACCAAAATGCAAAGATTTTTTTGATAACATGTTAAGCATATGAGTAACTTAATTTATATCTTTATATCCCTGGATTTTATACTTGAAAATTTGGTTATCTACAATATTAATTGATGGTTCATTTTTGCAAATCATACAATATTAATTGATGGTTCATTTTTGCAAATCAAGATTTTATGTGCTTATATGGATAAGTTATCTTGGTATCATGCTCGATATTAACCAACATAGATCCATTTTAAACTTAGATCTATTATAAAATAAAATTATAGGTGCAAACATCAATATCCATATGTCAATCTCAAATGCTATGATTCAAGGGCATCCTTGGGTAGTTGGTAATCCCGGATCACCCAAAAAGTTTTGAATTTAGTTTTACAATTTTGTTGAATTTTGGGACTAGTTCCTAGCATTTTACAAAGAGAATGGGACCACACAAAAATATAGGAGGTTGTTAGTTAGATTCCACATGGTAGCTGGTGATTAATTATAATTATTGATCCAATTGACACAATGAACTATCATCAACAAACTCGAAAAGGATAAAGGCCTATAAAAGAAGAATTTCAATTCTTTTGAAGGTAGTTTTGAGTAGCTCAACAATTGGCCTCTTGGAATAGTTGGAAAGGAAATAGGATTGTTGATGTTCAGATTGGTCAAGATCCAAACAACAACCTCTTGAGGATAAGATCCCCCTGTGTTTTTATAGAGATGGTACTCCTCCGTCATAATCCAAAATATGTAGCTTCATGTTCTTGGATTGGAATGTCAAATGGGAGAATGATAAACAACAAACCCCAAGTCTTTATTGCTTTAGTTTGTAAATAAAATGGTTCTTGATAACCAAATTTCTCCTTGAATACAACATTTGCTTGGAAATGGACCAAGCGACTCTTTGACAATAAAACGATAAAGGAAGGCTTCAATATCAAAATAATTATGTGCTCAACTTCAATATAACATCCCTTTTGAGGCACATGCAAGTAGAAGATACATCCATATTTTCTCACAAGAAAAAGAGTGAAATGGTGTTGATAATTTCAGAAAAATTTAAATGAGTATTGCATTCAAAACATAAGCGAATATGATAGGTGCACTTCAAAAATCTCATGCTCATAAACTCAAAGTCTTAGAAATCATTAAACTTACACCCTGAAGTATTTCTCTATGGAGTTTCATAAAATATATTCAACAATACAAAGCATCTCAACAAACTAATTGACTAATGCTCAGAAATGAAGCTTGCTAAATGCAAGGACTAAACCTCCATGAATCATTTAGACAATCATGGATTACATTTATCAATCACATATATGACTATAAAACACTCCATGATCTTTTACAGAAAGAGTCTTGGAAGAAATAAAAAAATATACTTAACAATCTCAACCTTATACTCAGTTCGGAAATACAAGCATAAAGCCTTGAGAAAATTAGTGTAGAAGAAGAAGAAGAAGAGTGAGGGTCTCTTTTTGTTGATCAGAAATTTGGATGCATATTGATGACTAAACCACGTTACCTTGATGATATGAACCTTTGATAATCCCACCTTCTAACCTTTGCTTTGATGGTTCTCTCTCTCTTTTAAAATATGCTCCCAATCCTTCTTGAAGTAGTTAGGGTTTTGTCTTTCTAGAATTTTCCACACACTTTCTTTTGGAGTAAATAACTTTAATTAATGCTTCATTAAATTTTCATTAATGAATTTATGTCATTGAAATTCATTCCTCCAAGTGGGACGTATTTCGTCTTTAATAAAAGTCATTTAATGAACTTTTATTTCCAAATTTTCAAGTTGACTGCCTTTTAAAAAAGTGGATTGTGTTTTATTTTATTAGCATGATAAGTGACTTATTAGCCATGGAAAATATTCTAAGTGCGATTTTCATCATTCATATTTCCAATGAGTCCTCCTAAGCAAAATTTGGAGTTCTGAATCTCAAGTTATAACCTCGGAAACCTATCTCATTGTATTCTTCATCGAATTAGCTTGAAAACGAGGTACATTTTTCCCAAAACGAACACCCGGATCTTGAGTTATGAACTTTTGAAGGTCGTTGCTTAACAATTGTCCATCAAATTAGTGGATCATTTTTGGCCTTTGATTAAAATTTAGCTCTTAAATCCCATATGCATTGTGGTAATTGATAATATAGTGTTTATATGGTAAATATTCCCATATCATTCATGTGAAACAAGAGGAACTTATGGAGGTTGAGCCTTAGGAAAATTCATGACTTAGTAAAATTTTTGATGGCCCAGTCACTACCCATTCAATGTCCATGCCATCGCCCAATCATTTCCCTTGTCATTTCCAAGTCAGTTCCAAGTGTCATAGCCCATGTATCCCAATATTATAGGATGCCACGTTGATGTGATTGGTCATCACATGTCATAATTGGATAGGGTGGATAAGGTGTCATGTGTTTCAATGTGATAGGTTGAAATAAACTTAGGAAAAAGGGTTAAGTATGGGAGAGTGGGAGATGGACGAGAGGAGAGGGGGGAGTATGGCCGGTTTGGTAGCGAGGATAGGTCATGGGGGTAGAGTGTCACGACATTGTGGGTCTGTGGGGGTGAGGGGAGTGAGGGATAATGAGGGTCATGACGCCATGGAAAGGATTGGGTGTGGAGGAGAGAGGGAGTGTAGAGAGGGGGAATGGGATATGAAAATAAACTAAGTAAAGTGAATGGATCAGTTGAACGGGTGTAGGGGTGGAGTGGAGTGAAGAGAAGGAGAAGGGGATACAGAAAATAAACTAAGTAAAGTGGATGGATTGGTCTGACAAGTGTAGGGGATGGAGTGGAGTGCAGAAAAATTCAAGAAATATTATGAGTATGGAGAATAAGATGAGAGGGAGAGAGGGGATATGAGTGGAGTATGGAAACAAGAAACAAGACCAAGTATGGTAGAGTGGTAGAGTGTAGGAAGATGTGGAATGTGGAAACAATAAAAAAGACTAAGTATGGTAGAGTTGTTATCGGGCTAATTGTTAAGTGCGGACACAAATCAATCCCCCTAGCTTCATTACGAAACTAGAACAAAACAAGATAGTAGACTACTATTCCCTTAGATTTCAATTATCAAATGAGAAATGGATCTAGAACAAACCTTTTAAATATCAAAGATCTGACTTCGCCAATGCAATCCAAGCTTCGTCACGAGGCTTATGGAGAAATATCTGCAAAGGAACACAAGCCAACGAAGACAAGAATAACAGAGTCTATTTGATATGAAACTATGTATGTGATCAAGGAATCATACAATATGAACAAATAACATTCATATAGGAAAGAAAAGTATATCTGTATTAAAGAATGTGGAAGAAAGATACAACCAGATGCCTTGATGTTGTCAGGTTCCTTCCAACATTTCCTTGCTTCCCACACACTTCTTGCTCCAAGGATTCTGAGACCATGGATCTGATAGCTACTCAAAATCTATCTTGACATAGAAAATCTCAAAGCCAATCTAACCAAGCTAACAATCTCAAGCCAAATTTCCAATCCCAAAAGCTTAATCCCAAGCCAATCTCACCAACTTTCTCCATGAGATATCCTCTCATTTTATAAGCTAAAGAGGATAAGGTGAGGAGGTTAGGATAATCCCACTAAATCATGAAAGTGAGTAATATCCAAATCGTTCAGAGGCCACCTCACCACAGAAGCTTCTCCTTCTAGAAGCATCGAGAAAATGCTCGTTTTTCCCACGTACAGGAATTTCCGCACCCTAGCTATAGATTAGCTTGCGAAAACTCCACAACCCAACTATATAGCAATGTGTGGAAATCAGGCATTTCTGCACCCTGCATATAGAGTAGCCTACAGAAATCCTCCTTAACAGGGTTTTTACAAAGGAAAATACACCTTCTTCTCTCAGGGAAAATTCTTCTCCCTTCTTTCTTCAAGAATTCAAGCTATTGATCCTTCTAAAGACAAAGGATAGGTTTACATCATTAATGATCATAAGGGTGATGGAAATAATGTGCAATAGAGATCCCCCCAAAGTATGAAGTTAGAACAGAGTGATAACTGAAATACTTTGTCAAGTGTGTGTAGGGAACAAGGAATAGTCGATTGGAAACCTGCCAACAAACAAGGAAATACAATACAATAATATATCATCACCGAGGTGGGTATTCCCATACTCAGAATACAAATGATTCAAAGCATAAATGATGACATGCAAAGATCCATGTCAAGTAAGACAGGTCATGGCCACCAAACATACACTGTGGATCCATGCCAATATGACTCAAATATGAACATAGCCACCAAAAATAAACTATGGATCTATGTGTTAAAGACTCAAATTTGGACATAGCCATGAGACATACAATGTGGATTTATGCAACAGTACAAACTGGATATACTCCAATGCAACCTGAATCTGTTAGAAAAGATCCAGGGTCTTCATCTCCACCACTCTATAATACGAATCTAACCATGTGAATACATGTGCTGAAGTCAAACATGGTAGAAACCACTTGATTACCGGTCATTAGTGTATACCGTTAACAAGTGCGAGGGAAATCACCATTAATGTCAATGACTCCCAAGGTACATTAGTACAATCCAACGAATGCAAATTAATGAGTTGAGGTCGAACACTCGACAGAATCTTCCGATCAAGGGTCAATGATGAAAAACCACTATTGAAGGCGAGGAAACCTGCCATTGAGGCATGCAAGTTCCAAGGTGCCAATTAGTTTCTAAGTCTAATTCCTAGATAATGAGTTGAAGTCGACAGGAAAAGACTCGTCATAGGAGGGCCTTAATGTATCCCCCATCAATGACACGAAACATGTAACAATATTTGAAGTAGATCAGAGTAACAAATGATTTAGGACTGACTCAGGGATGGCCGATGCAATAGAAGACTTAAGGACTGCAGAAATGGCCAACGCAATAGAAGGCTTTTTGTGTTGAATTTCTCTTTGAACATATTGACGACATTGTAACTATCTTGGAAACATTGACTCAACAACAGGGACCACATACCAATTTGTAATCTTATAAAGGAGTATGATCAAGAGACAAGTGGATTTTCCAACCTAGACACAAAGCAAGTGAAAGGGTGTCATGTTTGAAAGTGACTCTTCCATAGAATACAGGTTTAGACACATTTCTTTCCAAAATTTTCCCCTAACATTTCTGGCGAGTACCTTTTTATTTTTACACAAGCTTGAGGAGGATAACATATGCTTGAACTGTAAGCTCATCCTTCGGAGTATGTTTAACGAACCCTAAGAAGGAGTGGTTCGGTCCCATATGGGTCTTTCGATGCTTGTTTAACGAGTCCAAAGAAAAAAAACTCAGGGGTTTTTCATTTTTAGAGAGTTTGAAAAACACTTAAAGAAAACTCCAAAATGTCCTTTTTCGTAAAGTAGTCTGATGAGACCGAAAAAGAGATAAACTATTGCTCAACAGATGCGCTTTCTAACACTTTAATGAGCATGAAAAGAACAATATCGCTCAAAAATCTTTTCATCTTTAAAGAGTCTGAAAAGAGCTTAAAGGGAACTCCAGGGGGTTCCTTTTTCGTATAACCTGTACGAGTCCGAAAAAGTGATAAAAGTATACTCGGTTACATTCTCACGTATTTACGAGCATGAGAAAGAACAAATACTAAGCTTAATAACTTATTCTCATGTATTTATGAGAATGAGAAAGAACAAAGACTAAGCTCAGAACAAAGACTAAGCTCGAGATTGTTTTAATTTTTACGCAAGCTTTAAAACAAAACAAAACTATGCTTGGGATAGATTTTATTTTTACACAAGCTTAAAAACTAAACAAAACTATGCTTGGACCTGGTTTCATTTTTACACAAGTTTGAACCAGAGGAAACCATGCTTGGTCCTGGTTTCATTTTAACACAAACTTGAACCAGAGGAAACTATGCTTGAGGTAGGTCGTTTCATTTTTACACAAGCTTGAACCATAGAAAACTATGCTTGGACTTCCCAACACATAACACAAGGATGGTTGGTACTTAGCCCCCAACTTAAGAAGCTAGCGGCTCAACTTCAGCATAAAGTCCAGAGGATGAAAGCATTGCCCCCCAAGCTTCAATTTGTCCAACGACATAGGAGGATGAGAAGAAGCTTCAAATACTACAAAGGACTTGACTCAAACAGAGAGGGGGAAGTTGTTTCATTTTTTAACGAGTTTGACACAGGATAAGAACTATGCTCAAGAATCCAGGTTCAATCCCTAGACCTCTGTTTCATTTTTTAACGAGCTTGACATAGAAACAAGAACTATGCTCGTAAACTCTGTTTCATTTTTTAAAGAGGTTTCTACAGAGACGTGAAAACTATCCTCACAACTGGTTTCATTTTTTAACAAGCTTGAAATAAGAAAACCATACTCAACTACTCTCTTCTTGATCATGGCTTCCAAGAGGACGATGCTCCGGAAGGAAACCATTTCAAGGGACAAAAATTGGTCATGGCTTCCAAGAGATATTCACTCAATGGAAGAAACACACTCTGGAAGGAAACCATGTCGAGGGTCGCGATAGGGGTAAGGAGATCAGGCTTCAATAGCCCTACTGAAGAAATCACCATGCCAACTATCAGATCCAAGTCATACGATATTGAGCTTATAGCGAGAGGCTCATCTTCATCGTAAACTGAAGGCATTAGAGACAACGCCACATAATTGACCTATGGTGGGGGCAATACCGTCTTCATATAAGAACCGTTTAGGGAGGCCATTGAGTTGATGGTCAAGTTAGGGCCAAAAAATGAAAGTTGATCAATAGTCATCATTCTTCCATAGTGCAAGAAATATATCACACGAAAAAGAGTGGACACAATAGCTTTCATGGCATAGACATAATATCGCCCAAGGAGTAAATCGAAATCCAAGGGGTCTTGGACTACCATGACATCAACAAAGACAATTTTCCCTCCCAAAGTTACGAGAAACTGAGGAAGGATCCCTAAAGGGTGACTGGTTCTTCTGTTAAAAGAAAACATAGTCTGGGTAACCGACACAAGCTGAGGATAACCCAAAGCTTGCCAAGCAAGAGAGGAAAAAATACTAACGGGTGAACCTTTGTCTACCAGCGTCTGAGAAATGTCCCAACCACAAACTTGTACTATAATCTTGAAAGGAATGTGAGAGGGAAGACGAGGTCAAGTTAGCACACCCCAATTAAAAAGGATGGACTCATTACTTGGATGGGGTTCCACGGGAGAAGGAGGAATGCCCCCCAACATGGTAGTGTCTATATCAACAAGAAAAACTTGAGCAACATCGGGTTTACCCTCTAGCGGGAGAGTAGGATTGAATGATAATGACATCAAATCGACCACTTGGGTTTCATTCTCCAAGGGGAGAATGGGGTCGACAGGTGGAAACAGATCAACCGCTTGGGTTGCACTCTCTAACGGGAGAGTGGGATCGACCCAAGATGGGATTGGATCAACCACTTGGTCGACTAGTTCAACTAAGGATGTGACCAGATTGACTACATGATCAACCAGACTGACCAATGAAGGGACCGGATTGATCATTCCATCAACTACAAGTGGGTTGAGAGTAAGCTTGCGATAAGCAGCTGGAAGTCAAGGTTGGGAAATAGTCATGTCTTCCAGTAATTTCGAGGCGTCGTCCATACGAGGGAAATGGCGAGCTTGATGACTCCCTCCGCATAACCTACATGAGAACTTGACTCTACTTTTCTTCTTCCCAATGGTATCCTGACTAGTTGACGGGAGGTCATCAACATGTTGTTCAGAGGCTGACGACATGGGCTGGAGAGGGTGTGTATACCATACTTCTATAACCTTGGATAGACCATGGCAATCGTTAAGAAGATGGATACCCTTACAAAGCCTACAAGGGTACTTGGGCTTACGGGTTGTTTGGGTGATCTTAGCATCATCAACACTCCTAGAATGATTATCAGTAACTGGTGGTCTTCCAACATGTCCAATAGTGGTTGGAAGTTTAGACCCTTTCTTATTTTTCTTCTTCTTAATCTTCCTTTTCTTCTTCTTCTTATCCATCAGGTTACTAGCTTCATAGCTTTCACTTGGCGAAGAAGATGAAACGGAAGAAGACCTTGCAAGTGAAGAAGGTGAAGAAGATCTTTCTGGTGAATAAGGTGAAGGATCAACATGAGGTTGATGTTCTTGGGGGAAAGTGTTTACAACAGAAGCACTAGCTGCATTCAAGATTACCTGAGTGGAAAAAAACCATACTGGTAATCCAATTGTGAGATCTGGAAGGCTCAAAGTAGCGACATGAGGAGGACCAATGTTTCCGTAAGAAGGAAAAACAAAAGGTTCCCTTGGAAAAGGGGTTCCCTCATCGGTCATTCCGGGAACTGACGCCATGAAATAAAGATCCAATCTAGAGTCTTCTAGGGAAAACAAAACAACACACGCTAAAAATCTAGGAAGCAAACAAAACCTTCTCACAATGAACACACTAGTTGGTGATGAAATCCATCGTCGTGGGAACAACGCAAGAAGGGAATGAGATAGAGCGGGTGGAAAATTTACGTTGACGACCTGCTTAACGGACTTACACCCTGGTGCAATATCCCACACATAATCGTGGGTATACCCTCCAAGGAGCCCGAGTGAGTTTGGCCAACGTCGATTCCAGGTACCGTGAAGACTTGCCCCTCCACAGTCACCTCGTGTAAAGAACCTAAAGATAAAGGCCACTAAGGTTACCAACTACAACAAAGATGCCTGGGGAAACAATCGACAATCCGATCCACGCGCAAAGGCATGGTATCTAGCCTGAAATCAACTTGAGAGGCTTCCACTTATCATTATGGGTATACCTTCAAGCGACCCTCATAATACACACAATCTCTACACCAAGACCAACAAAGCAGGATAAGTAACTCTGCCAGTGTCAATGCGACCTTGTGATTGACCCTTGTGTTAGAAGGGATTCCCAGGACAAAATGTAGCAAGTGGATTTCACCTCTCCCTAACTCAATATTCTATGTTTGTTTGTAGCTTTGGAAAGTTATCTTTCACACCTATTCCAAAGCCCTACAACTAATCTAATGTAGGTTTTCTACTAGAAAATATAAAAATGTCTAATCAATTTTTATAAGCGCTTTATTTTTAAATCTGTTTTTACTCAAGAGGAAAATGACATGGACTAAATGATGTTTTGACTGACTCTAAACAATGCAAATAAATTAGAATGTGAATATTTCACTTCGATGAAATCTATATTACGAGAAGGAGAAAATGTTTATCATTCCCATATGCATAATGTCCCAAAATTTTATTAAACTCATCAATATCAAGAACTTGAAGAAATGATCCAAAGAGATTGTACACCAATACATGATTCTTGCCCCCCCCCCGACCATGAAGGGGATTTTTTTTAGACTTCAAGACCAAAAACGCCAAAAATCATGCAATTTCGCTACTTCAAATGCAAATATGCCCCCAATCTAATGTAAAGAAAGAAATTAAATATTTTTTGTTTCAAAGATAGCTAAAAGAAATAAAAAATCTTTATAAAACAAAGCAACCCAAAGAAATTTTCTCTTTTAACATGAACTATTCAATAAAAGAAAAATAAGTTTTTTGACTAAACAATTCTAAAGAAAAATAATGCTTTGTAATTGAAAGACACTCAAAGCAAGAGACCAAATATTTCAAAAGAAAACAAAGCAAAGATGGCTAAAAGAAGCTCAAAAACTGTCAAGCAAACTGTAAACAGTCAAATACAGGCTCCAAAAGTTCATCCCAGGTGATTAAAACAAAACTGGGCACCAGAAGACAAGAAGACCCAATCCAAAAATTTTTACAGGCAACATCGCAACCCAGCAGTAAGGAACAATGTGACAATTTGAGGTTTCCGCAGGCTAGATATGGGTAGGATGCAGAGATTCCGCATTGGGCTAAATAGACAGGGTGCGATGATCTAAGGTTTCCACAGGCCGCATATAGAATACAATGCGGAAATGCCTATAAACAAAAGAAAATTGGAAAAAGGATAAAGAGTCTAAATGAACTTCCAGATACATAGAGTTTGGATGGATCACCCATAGACTCAGAAAACAGAACGCAAGCAATCAAATCAAGAAATCAAGGAAAACTAGGAAAACAATCCGTTCCCTAGTGGGTTCGCCATTTTTTTTATCGGGCTAATTGTTAAGTGCGGACACAAATCAATCCCCCTAGCTTCACTACGGAACTAGAACAAAACAAGACAATATACTACTCTTCCCTTATATTTAAATTATCAAATGAGAAATGGATCTAGAACATACCTTTTAAATATCGAATATCCGACTTTGCCAATGCAATCCAAGCTCCGTCACGAGGCTTATGGAGAAATATATGCAAAGGAACACAAGCCAACGAAGACAATAATAACATAGTCTATTTGATATGAAACTATGTGCGTGATCAATGAATCATACAATATGAACAAATAACATTCATATAGGAAAGAAAAGTATATCTGTATTAAAGAATGTGGAAGAAAGATACAACTAGATGCCTTGATGTTTTCAGGTTCCTTAAAGCTGTTCCTTGCTTCTCACACACTTCTTGCTCCTAGGATTCTGAGACCATGGATCTAATAACTACTCACAATATATCTTGACAAAGCAAAGCTCAAAGCCAATCTAACCAAGCTAACAGTCTCAACCCAAATTTCCAATCCCAAAAGCTTAATCCCAAGCCAATCTCACCAACTTTCTCCATGAGAGCTCCTCTCATTTTATAAGCTGAAGAGGATAAGGTGAGGAGGTTAGGATGATCCCACTAAATCATGAAAGCGAGTAAGATCCAAACTGTTCGAAGGCCACCTCACGATAGAAGCTTCTCCTTCTAGAAGCATCAAGAAAATGCTCGTTTTTCCCATGTACAGGAATTTCCGCACCCTATATATAGAGAAACCAGCGGAAACTCCGCAACCTAGCTATATAGAAAGGTGCGGAAATCAAGCATTTACACACCCTACATATAGAGAAGTCTGTGGAAATCCTCCTTAATAGGGTTTTTACAAAGGAAAATACAACTTCTTCTCTTAGGGAAAGTTCTTCTCCCTTCTTTCTTCAGGAATTCAGGCTATTGATCCTTCTAAAGACAAAGGATAGGTTTACATCATTAATGGTCATAAGGGTGATGAAAATAATGTGTAACAAGAGTGTAGGAGGAAGTGGAATATGGAAACAAGAAATAAGACTAAGTACCGAGAATGAGAATGCGACTAAGTATAATAGAGGAAACTTAGTGTTGAGAGAGAAACCAACTGTGATGCACATGGAAGAACTTCTCTTTTAGACAAAAACATGGATATCTTGAGCATACAGACTCATATTTTGAATTCATAAAATGTGCGATGAAGATGAGACTAAGGGCTACGCCATGAACTGATGATCGTTAAAAATTTATTTCTTCTGATATCAATTTTTTTTTATTACTCCAAAGAGAGGAAAATTGAGGTGACCAAATTTTTGATCAACAAGGATTTTGGTAACATTGAGAGGATAGCTATAAATATCCACATAAGGGGGATCATAAATCTTAGAAGAGTTTAAGGACTTGTTGTATTTGAAAAGGCAGGCTTTGAGCTTATGGAAAATGATATAATAGACCTTGTGATGATGCAAATGATGTCAAGAAGATGTTGTGAAAAGTGATGATGTAGTTGGAAAACCTATAGATGACCTAAAAGAATTGTGAATGTTGGTAGTGAAGGTGAATGCGAATAATTTTTTCGTGAATAAGAACTAGAAAAGAGGAAGATGATAGAAGCCAATAGGAGTTTTGGAGGAAATCAATAGTTATATATTTCTATTTATTTTGGAATATCAAATCCCGATGAGTTAATGGATTGGATTGGGGATATGCAATAATACTTTGACAATATTAAGATTGAAGACTCCAAGTGAGTGAAATTTTCATGCACAAGGTTGAGAGGGTACACATCTTGATGGTGGGAGAATATGCAGTTAGATAGATGAAGTAGAGGGAAGGACAAGATCAATACTTAGGGAAAGATGATTATTGAATTGCGAGGTAAGTATATGTATTCAAAATAATTTTTTCCTATACATCGAAGATTGGAATTAAAGAAGAAGAAGATATATAGAAGAATATACTATATAATTTTTTTAAGTTTCCATTAGGGTTGGTTTTGTAAAAGACGAGGAAGAGAACATTGCTAAATTTGTGAATCATTTTAATTTTACCATTTGAGATGAATTAGTATGTTAGGGGTGCATTCTGTGAAAGAGGCTTATTGTAGTGTCCCCAAGGCCGAGCCCTGTTACAGATCATGATATATGCAATGAATTGTAAATGTGTTCTATAGGCTGGTGAGCCAAGTTTTGTATAAGATGGAAGGCTTATGTGTTTGTTAGGCCAAGAAGCCTAAGTATTTGAGGGCCAGGAGCCTGCTGTTGTACTTGTATGTATGCAGAATAATCAATAAAATATAAACACCGCCAGGTGCAGACCGACCACGATGAATGAGTGAAGGGGGACTGAGCGTCCACAGAGTGGGCAAGAAACTAGGGGCTG
>SNQJ01S0000332.1:57240-72853 GCA_010110895.2 Picea sitchensis | reverse complement strand
TTACTGTTGAAAGCTATGGATTGTCTAATTATAACAGTAACTATATGTTTATTCTGAGAATTAAAATGTATCTCTTTGCTGTTACGCATGTGATTATACAATTCTGTATGTTTTATGTAAAAGTCCATGTACAGATTGGTTAGTGAGAGTTTTGAAAGCCTTGGTAGCGAAAAGTGACACTACAATTTGGTATCAAAGCGTGAGTAAGCTCTGGGCTGAGAAAAGTGACACTACAATTTGGTATCAGAGCGCGAGTAAGCTCTGGGCTACGAAAAGTGACACTACACTTATGGCCTATACTTAATGGATAAAAGGAATTGTTGAGAAGACAAAATCATGTGTAGGGAGAAGGATTAATAGATGGTGAATAGGTAATTAACATATCAAAAATAAAATCAGCACAAGGATATCTCTAGGTTGATCGAGAGAATGAAGAGTGTGTACATGAAGAGCAGATATGAGAAGTGTGATATAATGTGAGTAGTGAGTTGGAAACAATATTAGCTAAAGAGTGCTTTCAAATTGATGTGGAGGAAGTGAAGTATGTGCATGAATAATTTGTGATTGATTGCATGGAGGAGGGGCACACAAAAGAGTGCATGATAGAGGAATCAAATGAAATAGAAGAATGCTACAATGAATTGTATTCTCAATAAGTTGCATATAAGTAGAGAAGAAGATGAGGTACTATTAATGGAGGAGGTGTTTATGGGAATTTTTTATTTCTTTAATGATTTTTGTGTTGATTTGTGTACACGAGAAGAAGAGAATGTGAATGCAATTGAAGATGACTATAAATACCAAAGAGTTAATGAACAAAAGAAATTTGAGTAGATATTTCAGGGGGATAAGGAGATGGAAAAGTTATAACCTAAGGTTGTGGAAAATTGCTCCTGTGTAGGGATGGAGGCAATAATAAATGAAAGTACTATTAGGTTGGAGATCAACCACCAAGGAAATTGTGACTATGTAACTATTCACGTGGTAAAATATTGCCTTGATTTGGTTAATCATTGGCTAATTGATAAAGAATTTGTGACTAGCTTGAAAAAATTACTCCAAATGATGAATGAAGGACTCTATGATGAACTGTCAATGCTAGAGTGCAATAAGAAGTTAGAATTATTTAAGTGGGATTATATGCAGAGTAAACACAAATAAAAATATTCCATTAACCTGAATGATATCTGATAAATTGCAGCAAAAAGAGGAGATGCACAATGGGTACAAAAAACATTTGTAATAATGAATGAATACATAGAATACATGGAAAATATATTGCAGTAGATTATTAAGATAGCGAGGAAGGAAAACATTGAAGGTTTTTCAATGTGGATCATTGGATTAATGAATCCCGATAAATATGTTATTGCAATGATTGAGAGTCTAAAGAATAAGAAGATGGAAACCAATTGGGAAGTGAAAAAAAATGGTATAAGATATAGATCCAAAGAAAGAATAAATGAAAGAAGAAGAATGTTGACAAATACATGCAAACAATCAAGTACCGATCATTTTATCTATCAAGCAACCCCATGAGCATGATGCTCACAAATTTATTCCTTAGAGGAGCTTGATGTAGGATCATCACTTCATAGTTGGTAATCTCACATCATCCAAAAATATTTGACTTCAATTTTACTATTTTGTTGAATTCCAATAGTAGTTCCTAGTATTCAACAAAGGGAAACGAGACCACGATGTAAATAGTGAGTCATAAATGGAGGGGGTTGTTAGTTAGGTTCCACATGGTAATTGATGATTAGTGATGATGTGGACCTTGATGACATGGTTGACTATTCTAAATTAGAAATGATTTATACCCCGTTGACATGGTCAACTATGATCACTTAACTCCAAGAGGTTCAAGGATTATAAAAGAAGCATTAAAATTCATTTGAAGGAAACATTGAATTGTTCAATAGTGGCAAATTGGTGTACCTAGAGAAGAAGGGGGATTCATGGTAGATTGAGAGAATTACTGGAATTTTCCAGTCACAAATCCAATAAGATTATGAGGACCCACCACATTTGAAAAAAAAGGCTTTGAGCCTATGGAAAATGAGATAGGGTATATTTGAATATGTTGAGCATGAATGCTAGTGAATGTAATTTATGAGAATATGATGTAGTGCACTTGATAGAGTTTTTTTGGTTTCTAGATCTCTTTCGTTTTAATAATAAAGAATTGTGGTATGTTTCCTTGAGATTTTTTGTTTCTTCCATGGTTTATTGTTATGCACTCTAAGAAATGTATCTTGTTGTATCAGGCTATTGTCGAACGTGCCCGTTGGAAAAATTTGTCTTAATTATGTTGTCTTTTAAGTATTCAAGCAATGCTTGACAAATTACCATGAAATTAGGTCAATTGTACTAAAATATTACATTAGAAAAATATCATAAGTTAAAATTATATCAAAATAAATAATCGCAAACATATCAAAATCAATAACTACAATAATATATTATTTATTACCTTTGTGGAATTTTGTCGTGGTGTCTCAGGTTCCACTCATTGTGTTGTCTTCTCATCAATGATCCTCTTGGTTTCTAAAAAATCCTTACATATTTATTTAAATACATTTATCAACATAAGATGGTCTTTGTTTTACATCTATATCTTTGTCATCCTTATGGAGCTTATTGATATACTGACTAAAATTGTTTAGAATCACAAAAATGAAATCACATATATAATTCAATGAAGATACATAATGAAATATACAAGGTGAAGGACTATTAACATGAGTGAGTACATATAAGACTAATTTGAACATATTTCACTTGATATGGTATCTTCTCCAGATAATCTTGAATAATCTACGAAGGGTCCATTTATCACTAAGTTGAACATTTGGGAACCTTCTATGTGTTAAATTTAGAGCTGATAATAAGTTATTTTCAATTTACTAGACAATAATAGCATAAGCAGGATCACTAAAAGAAGCACAATCACAAGGTACACAACATTTTATCCCGAGAAACCTCATGGGGGAGAAAACCCAACAAAAACTTCCTTAATATAGATTGCCAATACAATACCAAGATAAAAGACCAAACCACCAAGAATATCCAAGACCAAGCATGTGCCTCTCTCGTCTCCTTCTTCTAACTGCAACTACCTTTAAAACTTGCGCACTAGATGAGTGACTTGAGTGAGTGAGAGAATGAGGCACAATCCTCTCTTATTTATACTAGATGATAGGTGCTAGGGTTATGTCTCTTCACCAAGCAGGGTTGACTTCTTCAACTAGTGGTTAAAACCACTTTATTAAGCCCTAGGGGATGAACTTACAAACAACACCATATAACTATGGTTTGACCAAACCAAAAAAGGGGATTTGGTCATACATAGGTCCCGACATGATCAATCCACAAAACGAGATTTAATATATAAGATAATAACTCAATTATAATTAGAATAATCTTCGTAGTTACAATATTTCAACACTCCCCCTTAACAAGAAGAGTATTCTACTGACATAACCCAATACAACATCATTAGGAGAGAGAGAGGGAAACAACATCACCAACATTTGGAACATTGATTGACACATCTATAAATCATCGAAAGTTTTTTTCATCATCAATAACATCATCTTTCACAGCATGGAACTGGAGTAACATCATCATCATCTGCATGAACATCAATTAGCATAATGCTAAGGCAACAACATCATCAACACCATCATTAATAGCATGATGTGAGTACAACATCATCAACAACAACATGATGCTGGTAGAACATCATCAACAACAACACAAGGATGATACATCATCATCAACAACAACACAAGGATGAAATGACAACATCATCAACACGAGGCTGAGATAACAACATCATCATCATATAACAACAAAATGAGGCAGGTGTAACAACAACATTTTGTGGTACTCTGACATATCGTCCTTACCAAACCTTAGGAATCTGCCTAGGAATAATAAGATTCCCTAGGATATAAAATCCTAACGAAGCTACCACATGGTACTCTGACATACTGTCCTTACCGGACCTTCGAGATTTTCCCAGGAATTAAAATATTCCATAGGATAAAAAATGCTAACAGAGCTACCACTACTAACCACAAATGGCATGCACATGCACAGGTACTTTGACAGACCGTCCTTACTAGACCTTCAGGATCTATCGAGGGATGATCAATCCCCTAGGATATAAAATCATAACGAAGATACCCGTTGTTGGTCAGGATGCTATAGTATCATCACATCACTCCTCCTTTCAAGGGAGGTCCTTTCAGACAACACCAAGCTTGTCTCATAAGTAATCAAACTTCACACAAGAAAAAGGCTTGGTCAACACATCTGCAATATGCTCATCTATGCCAACATATTGGATCTTTAAAACTCCCCTCTGCACCATATCACGGATGTAGTGATACCAGATCTCTATTTGCTTCGACTTATCATGGAACAATGGGTTCTCTGTCATCTTTATGCAAATATGTTTATCACATAGAATCATGGTGGATTCCATCTCTAGATCGAACAAACCTGTAAAAAACTTCCAAACCCTTATGAATTCACAACTGGCAGAACATGGTGCAATGTATTTCGCTTCTGCCCTACTGAGAGAAATACTAGATTACTTCTTGCTTTGCCATGAATTCATGGCTGACGACAAACTGAAACAACATCATGAAGTGATCTTTCTATCAGAATCACTTCCAGCCTAATCTGAATCAGTATAACCATATAGTTTGAAGTCATGATCTCCAATATAACAGAGACCATAATCCAACGTACCCTTAAGGTATCTCATCACATGTTTTGCAACTACAAGGTGAACACATTTGGGCTCTACCAAATAATGACTCAAGGTGTTCACAACAAAGCATATATCTGGCCTGGTATTCATTAGATACATCGACGAACCAATAATATGTCTGTACAGAGTAGCATCAACCAACTCTTATGAAGTATCAACCAAGGGCTTCAACTTTGTTTCCATGGGTATGTTCATGGATTTACACTCCAACATGTCAAATATTTTCAGTACTTCAATTGCATACTTCCCTTGGTTAAGGAATATCTTCTTTGGTCTCTGCCAAACTTCAAGACCTAATAAATAATGCATTAGGCCTAGGTCTTTGATCTCAAACTCTGTAGCAAGATTCTTCTTACAATTTGTGATGATATTTTCTTCTCATGTTAAGAATAAGTCATCCACATATAGTAGCAATATAACTAGCTCATCATTCATAACCTTGAAGTAAAGGTTAGAATCAACTTTACTCTTGGTAAAGCCCAAGCTTGTCAGGAAACTATCAATTCTTCCATACCAAGCTCTAGGAGCTTGCTTCAACCCATATAGATCTTTCTTCAACCTGAAGACATGAGTCTTTCTATCTTCAACTTCAAACCATTGTGGTTGTTCTATATAAACTTCTTCTTTAATGAAACCATTTAAGAAGGCTGTTTTCACATCGATCTGGTGTAACTTCCACTTCATTTTGGCTGCAAGAGCTATGATGGTTATGATAGAAGTGTATCTGGCTACAAGAGAAAATGTCTCTTCATAATCAATACCTTCTTTTTGAGAAAAACCACGAGCCACAAATATTTCCTTATGTTTTTCAATACTTTCGTCTACTGCATGTTTTATCTTATATATCCACTTGAAAGATAGCACATATTTGTTATTTTTTCTAGGAACTACTTCCCATACATCATTATTTATAATGGACTGGTATTCTTCTGTCATGGAATCTACCCATTCTTTCTTCTGAATGACTTCTTCAAAGAAAGTAGGTTGCTTTTCTATGAGATCACACATCAAGGCCATATAGCTGGAGAATGGATTAGGTTTTTTGATTTGTCTCATGGTTCCTTCTGGGGTACCATACTTCTTTGCATATTGAATAATTTCTCTTTTCAAAGATGGATTTTTCTTGTGAGAGATTGTCATCTAGGCAGGTACTTGAGATTCTATCATATCATGATTTTCTAGAATCTCATCATCATGGGTAACTGTAACTTCCTTCACAGGTTCTACAACTCTAGGAGCTACAAATTCTTCTTCATATAATTCTTCAAGATGACACTTCCTTGATCTTTTGAGTGTTGCATCTTCATCAAATGTTACATCTATGATAATCTCAATATGATGGTAACCTGGTATGTAAATTTTGAAGGCATTAGAGACCTCATAGTATCCAACAAATATTCGCTTCTTTCTCGAAGGATCCAACTTAGTTCTCTTTTATTTTGGAATGTGTACAAATACTGGACAAACAAATATTTTGATATGACTTACTTCAGGCTTCTTTCTGGTGAAAATTTATTTGGGGTTTTTGAATCCAAGTGCACTATGGGATAATATGATTTGGACATAAATTGTTGTTCTTGTTGCTTCAACCCATAAGTGCAATGGAAGATATTGATCGTGAATCACAGTCTTTACTGCTTCCATAATTGTTCTATTCTTTCTTTCTACTACACCATTTTGTTAAGGATTATAGGGAGTGGTGAGCTCCCTCTTAATCCCGACATCTCTACAAACGATTCCAAATTCATTTGAGGTGTACTCTCCTCCATTATCTAACATGAGTATCTTGATTTTTATTTCATTGAGGTTTTCTACCAAGGCTTTGAATTCCTTGAACTTTCCAAGTACTTCATCTTTTGATTTCAAAAAATAAACCCAACTCTTACGAGAGTACTCATAAATAAATGATACATAGTATACATACCCTCTTAGAGAGGTTTATGGCATTGGAACACATAAATATGAGTGGACAAGTACAAACCTCCTTCTTCTGGTACATAGGATACATCCTTCATTCTCATCGGAGTTCCTATCATGTGCTTAAGAGCCAAGTATCTTCTCCAGGTATCACAAAACATAATCTTCAATTTCTTCTTTAGTAAACTTCTTGGGTGGCTCATCATCTTCAACTGCATGGGCATGACGTCTTTTGTTATTTCTCTTCTTAAATTTTTCCCTTCTGGTAGGACAATTCTTAGCAATGTGTCCCATCTTCTCACAATGATAACATTGATAAGAGGAGAAATATTTTTCCCTTCTTTGACCTTATGATATTTCTGGAATCTCTTTGGAGAGTGAGATTCTTTATGAAAGTGGGTGAATCTCTTTGGAGAGTGAGATTCTTAATGAAGGTGGGTCTCCTTTTGGAAATGAGTTATTTTATTTCCTCCATTAGCATGAGTATCTAGGTCTTGATCTTCATATCTTAATAGTACGTCTTCTCGATTGGCCACTCTTGGTTCTTCTTGAACACATTCTTCCCATAAACTGTCAAATTGTATTTTCTCTTTTCTTGCACAAATAGTTTGGATGAAGGCATCCCAAGGTCTTGTGAGACCATTTAGAGTTGTCATTATAAGTTCGTCTTCATCTAATTTGTATCAAATTGCTTCTAACTGTTCCTTGAATTGAGAAACTGTAGAGAAATAGTCTTGAATTGTTTCTCCTTTCTGCATCTTTGTATTCTTGAGTTGGGTTCTCAGATTCATCTTTCGGTTGATGTTATTTCCTTCATAGATTCTGGTTAGGGCATAAAACATATATTTTGGATTATTCTTAGACGACACTTGAGGGATCAAGTGGTATTTAATGGAATTTGCAATTATTCTTTTGGCCCTAACCATATCCTTCTTGTACTTATTTTTGGCTGCTTATTCTTCGGGTTCCGATACTTTTTCTTTTATGAATTTTGCAAGGAAATTCTCTTCAAGAATGAGTCCAATTATTTACTTCCAGGCACATAAAGTTTCCACACCTTCTAACTTGTCAACAAGCTTGGTGCTTGTAGACATCTTGACTCAGATCTAGGAAAATGACTAGAAAATGAAAGTGCTCAAAAAATGAACTTGAACTTGACAGGAGATGCAGTGGTCTGAGGCGAGTTGGATGGAGTTGATTGTTTCAGAAAATTTTGAGTTTTACCCCTTGAAACTTGACATGCACACTTTTGGATTTGTTCTGGTTTTCTAGTACTGGTCAAAACTAGGGTTTGAATTTTCGAGGAATCTAGCCACTGAAAAGGTGCACTCAAGTTGCCAAAATATGCGCTAGGGTAGGGCACACTTCCCTAGATAGTTTTTGGTAAGAAATTCCTCTTCAGTAAAAAGACATAATTTCCTTGTACGACAACAATGACATTTTTAGATACCCAATTAAAGGTGCTCTATTCAGTGAAGCTCTGATACCATGTTAAATTTAGAGCTTATATTAAGTTATTTTCAATTTACTAGAAAATAATAGCATAAACAAGATCACTGAAAGAAACACAATCAAAAGGTACACAACATTTTATCCTCGGAAACCCTCATGGGGGAGAAAACCCAACAAAAACTTCCTTAATATAGATTTCCAATACAATGCAAAGATAAAATACCAAACCACCAAGAATACCCAAGACCAAGCATGCACCTCTCTCTTCTCCTTATTTTAACTACAACTACCTTCAAAAATTGTGCACTAAATGAGTGACTTGAGTGAGTGAGAAAATGAAGCACCATCCTCTCTTATTTATATAACTAGCTGATAGGTGCTAGGGTTATGTCTCTTCACTAAGCAGGGCCGACTTCTTCAATTAGTGGTTAAAACCACTTTATTAATCCCTAGGGGCTGACTTTACAAACAAAACCATATAACTATGGTTTTCCCAACCAAAAAAAGGGATTTGGTCATACATAAGTCCCAACATGATCAATCCACAAAAAGGGATTTAATCTATAAGATAATAACTCAACTATAATTAGAATAATCTTCGCAGTTACAATATTTCAACACTATGTAGATGTTGTAATGTTATTTTCTTACTAGAACTACTTATTTTAGAAGCGATTCATAACAACGCTTTATCAGTACTTGTTGCGTCCAAGTAATAATCCCTTCCGAAATCTGGAGAACATGGGAGGTCAAGAATTTTCAGAATATTAAGAGCTCAACATCAAGATCACAACATGTCAATTGCGGGAATTGAACCTGGGTGGGGGGAAACACCCCCCATAACAAACCACTTGGGCTAAACCTAATTGAAATTATCCATATGCATATAGTTACCTTGATATCCAATTCACACTTCTCAAAGAGGAATTTTTGACATCTTACATAGAATCCTTTCAAAAACTCACAAGTTATTTTGGAGTTGTAGAAGAAGAAAAGCTTATGTGATATCCAAGTTGATAAGAAATAGAACACACAAGATATGACCAACAATATGACGGAAAATACCTCCAACCATCTTGTTCAATTATTCATTCCAAATTTACAATATATATAGTACATTGGGTGATTCCACATCATAGAGATATTTTCTATAGATCCTAACACCTTACATGGTGACTAGTCTAGAAAACCTTAAGTAAATCATTGAGTCATCACTTGAGGATAATTCACTCTTATCCTAAATGAATAATATAATTTAAGGTGACAATAATGCTTATTTGTTGGTAAGGTAAGCCATATGATAACATTTCCCCCTTCAATCACAAGTCTATATCTCTATATCAACTAAGTAATAAATACCAATGCAAAAGATGATATACTGGATCTTTTAGAAGCCTTTGATCTTAGCTTCAATGAAAATTCTTCCTGAAAAACTATCATAATTGGATGATTGATGATTCATCTAGAATGAACTGAAAAAGAGATCAAATATGGAAATGTACAGTTTCTAAGGTCTTAACATTTCCTAATTACTTGACATCTGATCATTTTGCAAGTAAATTAGATAGAAGAAGTTGGCATCTTCTGCTATCGATGAACATGTAGTATATCCTTGTGAAGGAATATTTCTATTATGTTGTGAATGCATAACTACACTTTATGTTGTAAATACTACAACCCATATATTTGGACTATTTTTCTGTTAGCAATGCAACTACATTTTCCAAAATGGGAATTTCTAGATTATTGATTTTATTTATTATAATATTGCACATAATTAGTACTAAATTAACTTCTCCTATATTCACCATAGTCCTCATATGTACAATAATTGATCTTGATTCTTAGACTTCGAAAATTATACATGTCGAGGAACCATTGTCATGATAGATCCTCACCAAAGATGTTTCAAGATCATATACTTAGCAAAAGTTTGATTCTGAAGAGGACAAAACAAATCAAAACATGTAAAATCTATCCATACATATTTTTGGAAGTTACAAGTGTCTAAAAATTCAGGGAACAAAGTAAAGAAATAACATTAATGAATTCACCTTGATGTATTGTTTACCTCAGACAAAGAATTTAAATTACATGTCTTATGATGACGTGGGTGCATTGGTTATCCTAATTCAATTGGTAAGTATTTAGTAGTTGAATTTTTCCAAGGCAAGTGAATTCGAAGTATGCCGTTGAGGGAAAATCAGTAGCTTGAAATATCAATACCTTGTATATTTCTTTGTATAAGCATGATCCTTATGCATAGAGTGAACTTCTTATCACGTAAAACTTCAAAATCTAGACGCGCCACCCTTTAAAATTTCTTCCAGATTTGAAGGCCAACATGTGTAATATTTTAAATGTTTCCTCCTTAATTATTTTCAAGATTTGGAAAAAGGATTGCTATCCCTAGAATGTTTTATTATACTTTAATTCAATTTATTGGTTTCATATCTACATGACACTCTTCCCATCTTATAAATTTGTTTTTAACTAATAATGTGATAATTTTGAATTTGACATAAGTAATTCTTCAAATTTAGGTTTAACATTTGGAAGTCATATGTGTCTTATTAGTCCTTGCCCTTCGAGCTACAGGGACTATAGTAATCGAATCTGTTTTTTGCATTAGTTTGGCACTAAACCCAATAACCTTTTCTTGTTTTAAAGTAAAGTTTTCATAAATCATAAAATTTCACTTTAAAATCCATATCATTTAACCTAAAGTTTTGAGTATGAGGGTCTTATTTGGCCTCTTCCCGAGGCACATGCGAACAAGATCTTAGCTTAAAGCCCATTCAATCACACATTTTATGAGTAACTTGTTTGAAGGTAAGTAATGCTAGAACTAAGTCTAGCATTACTTCCCTCACATTAAATGTGATATAGTTTTTGTGATAGTTGAGCCAAACTTTTTACAAACTGAATAACGATTGACACATACTCTTACAAACTGAATAACGATTGACACATACTCCCTCCAACTGTTTTTCTTCATGCATAGTTATGCAAGCTGTCTCCATAGCTATCAGATGCCGAGAATGAGCAATCCATACCTTCTCTATTTCATAGGCAAGTGAGGTATGGTTTATTCTTGCTTCGGTTGTCCTCCCTCTCAATTGATTCTTGGAACTCTTACCTCTGTGATGGATCAATGGCTAGATCTGCTTGTCGCTATAACTACTGCATCTCCTCTAGAAGGTCGTGTGCAGGTTGCTCACTGTTTTTTACAATGCTCATCCAATTCTGAGCAATCGAGTGGATGAACTTTGTCTGCTCTATTGCAATCTGAAGTTGCACCTTGGACTGTTCTATTTGTATGGACAAGGGGAAAATATTTTCTATAAGATCTTGTGTTTTGTAGTCCCCATGGTGTATTCTCCTGAACAACTGCTGACGTACCCTCCTTTGTCGTGTCCTCCTGAGAAGCCACAATAGAAAAAGAAATTTGTAGCTCTACAACATACAACATGTTTCTTCATATAACTTGTAGCACTACATCACCTCTCAACCTCTTTGCTCGGCCCAAAGATCCTATAACATCGTAAGTATTATCAGACCATGATTAATTGAAATATAGTTTTTACTAATCTAAAAGCTAAAAGATGAAAAATAAAACATTGTGTATATTTGATGTAGGCATCTCAGCCATGACTCTGAGCTTTGACATGAATATAAGGCCAACCGACTGCTCACTTTCTCGATGATAAAAGAATTGAATCGTTTAGTGTATTAAAAAAAAAACTTTCACAATCAATTATTTTTCCTGCCGTATATTTCTATATGATTAAGAATAATTGCTTAATATTCCATTATTTCTACAGACTCTCCCACAATGCTAGCTCATGTTTTGGCTGATTCTGAGTGTTGTTTAATGACACCGTTTCTTGAACCAAAGCCGATCGTGACGATGATGCAGAGCTATCCCTTGTCTTATTATTATTATTGGCATTCACATTCTTGTTTTTATTGTGCTCAGGGGGAAAAATGGAAGGGAGTTGGTCCAAGGTGGCATACCTAGCGGTGCACGAGCTGAATTTGGTGACAGGATAGTGAAGACGTAGAGGGTTATAGAGGGAATTGAATCCGGTAAGTTGAATATAGTGTGGGGCCCTCAAAGACAATACACTACGACATTGTAGGCGGGGGAGACCTTACACTCCTCCTGGGATTTGAACGCGTGATGTGTGTTGGGTATGTGTTATATTCTTTGCACGAGTAGTAGTGTCCGACCGACATATTTTCGCCAGTTTCCGGCCGACATATTTTCGCCGGGCCGACATATTTTCGGGACCACATGATATTAGGTGGTTTTCGGCACATGGTTTTTTGCCGATGGTTTTCTAGTTCCGGTTAAGGAATTAGGGTTTTGGACTATTTCTAGTTCCGGCTAAGGAATTAGGCTTTGACTAATCCGTGTCATTGGGTTAGGGTTTTGGATGTCACGGGCTCCTATATGTGGCATTGTATTGTAAACAATGAAAACAAGTGTATCAATATAATATATGTTGGTTTTCCCGGTTTGGGTTTCCAGGTGAAAAATCTCTGTGTAATGTTTGTATTTGCCATTGTATCTTTTCAGTTCTTTTCTGAATATCGATTTGCAGTAGATATTGTACAAGGTTAGAATTTACAATGTGGAGGATACTCTTTTAGGGAAGTTTTACCAAAAGGGTTCAACTCCTACGTGACAGACATGAAGCAATTACTTTGACCAATGATTACTCTAACCACCATAGGTGCCATTTTTTGCGATGGCATAGAAAAATCACAAAAGGTTTCTGATACAACTCTAAACCAGTATCCTAACACAACCCCCTTCACTCCTCTGGGTTGCTCGACCTCCCGGTCTAGGATCGTTCAAGTTTCTAAGCCGAATTAACTCCTCGGGACCCTTTTAGCCAACAAATTGAATTAACACAGGCCCCTTTATCACCTTAGGCACAGGTCATATGTAACCCACGAGCCCTTTTCCTAGCGCTTTTGACAACTTTAAATTTACGGGCACTGGCTCCTTCTGCTAGCCCCTCTCCTCATGCAACCTCAGGTTGTGACCTGGGGCTAAACCCTAAAAGGCGCTACAGAATTCAGGCTTCGACCTTTTTCACAAAAACTAACTTAAAAACCTATGAATTCCGAACCGTTGAACTTACTTGGGAAAGATATACGAGTTGTGCTCCTTTGGCATCTGACAACTATGATTTCTTCGACAATTTGGGCTTCAGGAGTTTTTGCTTCACCACACTCGCTTTCCTCCTAAGCGCTCTTCTCCTGAAACACACAGATCTCTGCCATGTGTTCCCTCTGGATACAACGGTCCAGATCTCTTCTTCCTTCATGACTTAGGTAGAAACCGCTGTCTTCTCTACACAATTCTTCCGAAGCTCTACCTCCGAAACTCCCTGATCTACTGATACTTATCCTCCTGATCTGACGATTCATATTAGCTCTGCACTTCTCCCTTCGGGATTTTTTGGCTCCTTGCTTCTCTGCTTCCCTTTGGAGTGTACGACCTCTAGAGTGAGGGATCCTCCACCACGTGTCCCTCGAGATCCAACAATCTATATTAACTTTGATCTTTGGGATTTTTTTCTCCTCCTACCTCTGTTCCTCCCAAATAGTGAATCAGCGAAGCGCTGATTGAATGCCATGTGTCCTTTTCCAATGGAAGATCAGGATTGCTTCAGCTCTCGGCTCTTCAGGAATTCTCCGCCCAGACTTACCTTTGTCCTTCCCGAGTGTTATTCCTTTGGATCTTTGGATCTGCTACCATGTGTCCCCTAGTGATCAGTGACCAGGATCTATTCCAGACTTTGGGCTTTGGGAATTTTTGAAGCACAACACCTAAAATCCTCTAGAGTGACTCCCCTCCAAAGTTCACCATTTGCTGCCATGTGTCCCTCCGAACGATGGATAGTACTGATCTACTTCAGGACTTTGGGACTTCAGCTAGTTCGCTCTCCTTGTGCACTTAAAAAGGAGTTAAGTTTCGTGAACTTACCTGGTTTCAATGAATGTTGGTCCTTCACGATCAGATCAGACGAATGGGATCTGTTCTCCTCCTATGCGTGCCTCTTTCTGTCTGGATGTAGATTTAACGGTCTAGATTTCTCCCCATAGTTGATCTGACGACTGTCACAAATCCTCCTTCCTGAGCTTTTGCGTTCTCCCAAATTGGAAGAATTTTCAAGTATCCAAAGGCTGTGGCCTTTGATCCTCCTGCTGCGTGCCTGAATGCTTGGGTCTCGACTTTATTTTCCTCCTGAGCTTTTGATCTTGAATCAACACGCTACTGTGCACTCCTTGCGCTGAATCTCCTGAGCTTGTCTGTGGCTTAGACCTTGAAGGTCTCGGCCTTCTGCTTGTCTCTGCTAATATTTTGTGCGCAAAGGCACTATCCCCCCTGAGCTTTTGAATTGGCTCAAATGTTTAAGGGTCTAGGCCCTTGTTTTCTCCTTCAAAGGAAGTCTTATGCCGTCCTAACACCTTCTTCTCAATGTACACTTGTAGAGATTCTCCTCAAGAGTGTTAAACAACTCTGGTGTTCCTCAATTCTTCCAACACTTCAAAAAGGTGTTGGCTCTATGTGTTAGCGATTTTTCTTGTCTCGGGATTAGGCGTACCCAGGTCTGCATTTTTCACCGGAAGCACCTGAGCATACCGCGAGATAATCCCATCTTGTAGCAGCAAGTCAAGCAAGCGAGCGGGCAAAGTTTTGTCTTCAACAGTCGTTAGCCATCCTCAAAGAAAATCAACGGCCAAAATCTTACAGAGGAGATCGACGAAATCCCGTCAGCCATTAGATCTCTGGAAGTTGCGCCAAGGTTAACCCCGAGTGTGTAGAGGGGAAAAATCGGATTTTTTTAAAGATAAGAAATTCTTGCATGCAGGAACCGCGATCCGCGATTTCCCGACCGGATCAGAACCGTCCGTCAGTAGGGACACGTGTCGATAGATCCTGCAGAGTCGGGGATCGGGGAACTAAAAGTCCCGTGCACATGACAACGAGAATCGCGATATCCCGATACGCGATTTCCCGACGGAGTTAAGGGCCATAGTGGGAAACAGGTGGCAGGTTTTCGCGACGGGGGATGGACCGTTGGCATGTCAACGACCATGAGCCATCGGGTTTCGGGGAATCGCGAGTCCGGAGGGTGCGTGTTCATTGACATCGCAAACTGTGAAGCCCCGACAGAGGTTCAGCTGAGGTCATATAAGAGGTGGTCACATGGAACATAGTATAGCCAGGAGGGCTAACCCGTACATGCGCTCATCGGAAAATCAGTGATCGGGAGTTCAAAGGGTCAAGAACTCTTGACAACGGGAATCACGAAACCCCGAAACCCGATGTAGAGTTGGGGAAAGGTCTCGGTGAAGTTTAGTAGATCATGAGGAAAGGAGAAGAGACCAGTGGACTAGGTCGGGGTTTCATCAAGGATTTCACTCGGGGGATCCAAA
>SNQJ01S0000332.1:40359-52677 GCA_010110895.2 Picea sitchensis | reverse complement strand
GGCCTGTTTTTAGAGTTGGAACACTACTGTTTCGAGTTTCCTTCCATTCGATCACCCATCTATGAACAATCGTGACACAAAACTGATGGGCGTCGGGCTCTGCTCCTGATAGCAATCCAGGAGTGACTTCCGTCGCCAACACTGTGCACTCTTTGCACTCGCTCAAAGAACTCCTTGTTGAGCCCTTCCTTCAGAGTGTTCAAAAACTCTGAAGTATCTCTCGTGCCTGTCTACCAGAGTGTTCAGTAACTCTATGGGTGTCTCCCTCTGACACTTCTCTCTTTGAAATCGAAACAAAATTCTTCTTGTGCACACTTGCACTTTCTCAATGCCCACCTGGTAGAGGTCTCAAAGTATTCAACAACTTTGGCTGTGCTTTCTCCTATACATAATTTCCCGTCCAAGGTGTTCAATAACCTTGAGGCTCCACTTTGATTATGTGAACTATTTTGGTGTGCCCTTTTGGCACGTTCTCTTTTGAATTCGATTTGAATTTCAGATGCACACCCCTTGCACTGGCTCACAGAGTTCTCGACACTCTTTTGTGCACTCCTTGCACTTAGCCTAAAGAACCCAGAACAACTGAAAAAAATCATGGATAGGGAATTCTATCTTATCCATACATATGAAATCTATCTCAAGCATCTACAACATATGCACATAAACTCACAAAAATAATCATTCATAAAACACATAAATGCACAGAAAATTCATAGACAGGAAAAACTATTCTCTTTGTATTAATATGAATGTCTGTTTACAATATGTGCAGGATCAGACTACAATAGAGTCTCATCTCTTCTCTCCTTGGCTTACAATGAATTTCTATCAACATTTAGCAACCTCTTCTGGGCATATGTTACAAATCTTTATACACGAGGGGATCGTCGAGCCTTCCCTCCAAACTACACTAGTGGTGTCTAATCACCATCAAAACACTTATCTACTGAGGTTTATTACAATAAATGGAAATCTAGTTTGAATTAGATCTAGATCAACCTATTGTCAGCCATTAAAGGAGACTCTATCTACAGCCTGTAAAAATGCATCAACTCAGCTCTTCCAGCCTTACAGCTTTTAATTTCATTTAATTACATTGAATTTTTAAATTCAAGGTAAAATGAGAGGGCTGGAGCCTCTCTCCCTTATTGAATTCACGTTGATGTGCTGAATATCTAGATCTTACTGAGGTGGAAAGGATGCTCCTACATCATACTCCACCGCTGGGAAAATCATGAGCTCCTGCTCATGAGATCCTATACTCCATTGCTGAAATAATCCTGGATCCCAAACTCTTCCTTGGAGCTGTTCACCTGCTCCTCTGCCTTACTGCTATTGTTGTTGCTTTCATGCTTCTCTTGTAGGTCCTTCTTTATTCATCTTCCTCTTGCTGACAAATCCTTTCACTGAATTCAACATCAGCTTGCTTATCTCCTCAATCACTCCTTCCAGCTGATCTGCTAGCTGGATTCTTGGCAATCTTCTTTGATGCTCTAAGGGCATATCACCCTGATCTCTCATGCTGTCTTCATCTCTTGTGGTACTTACTTTCCACTCTACTACAACTTCCAGTTCTTTAGGCTCCTTACTGAGTTGATTCTCAGCTATCTCCTCTGATAGATTAGCTTCTGCCAGTTCTCCTACTGGTACAACTCCAGCTTCCTCCAATTGCTCCTCATGCTGGCATAATCCTTCTCTTTGCATGACGTCTCTGGGAAACCTCCTTTTGGTTCTGGATTGTTCAACCAATCCTCCAGCTCCTAAGACTTTTAGATAGTCTCATCTCTTCTCCCTTGCCCATCTGAAAATATGAGATTTCACTCCTTCCCTCCTAGTAGTCTATGATATCAACTGATCTCATTTCATTTCCCACTTGGAAATATGAATTTTCATCACTTCCCTCCTAGCAGTTCATGAGATCTGCCACTGATCTCATTTCCTCCTTACCGAGGCTCTCTCCAACCTCTGCCTCACAAGTGTAAACCATCTCCTCTGTGACACTAAGGGTTTCAACTTCCCTCAGCCACCTTCACAACACCTATTTCTACCTTTTGGTCAACAACTTCTAGACATGCCACCTTTCTCTCTACTTCATTGGCCACTCATACCTCCAATGTACTTGTGCCTCCTGCTGCATCTTCAACGTTATCCTGTCGAACCCTGCTCTAATTTCTTTGAGCTCTTTGCCCATATCTGCATTTATTTTCTACTAGTGATCCTTGCCTTGACCATACCTATGGCCTTCAATAGCCATTTTATTTCTCTGACTTCAGCCCACCTAGCTGTCTGCTTGACTGCTACGAGATTGAAACAATCCCTCACACAGATCATCAACACTCTGCCTTCCTTCACCTGTTGTCTACAGGAGAAATTAAGCTCTGATACCACTTGATGGTATTAAACATAACCTTTTCCTAGGCTCTGATACCACTTTGATGCAAACCCCTTCACTCCTCGGGGTTGCTCGACCTCCTGGTCTAGGATCCTTCAAGTCTCTGAGCTGAATTGGATCCTCAGGAACTTTCTAGCCCCCAAATTGATTTAACACAGGCCCTTTTATCACCTTAGGCACAAGTCATATGTAACCCGCAGTCCCTTTCCTAGCGCTTTTGACAACTTTAAATTTGCAGGCGCTAGCTTCTTCTACTAGCCCCTCTCCTCATGTGACCTCGGGCTGTGACTTGGGGCTAAGCCATGAAAGGTGCTTTAGACTTCGGGCTTGGATTTTTTCACAACAGATAACTTCAAAACCTTCGAACTCTGAACCGACAAACTTACCTGAGCAAGATCTACAGATCATGCTCCTCTGGCATTCGACGAATGTGATTTCCCCGACAATTCAGGCTTTGGGAGTTTTGGCTTCACCCCACTCGCTTTCCTCCAAAGCGCTCTTCTCCTGAAACACATAGATCTCTTCCATGTGTTCTTTTTGGATCCAGCGGTCCAGATCTCTTCATCCTTTGCGAATTCAAAAATAACCGTTGTCTTCTCTACACAATTCTTCCGAAACTCTACCTCCCTAACTCCTTAATCTACTGACACTTTTCCTCCCGATCCGATGGTTCATACCAACTCAGCACTTCACCCTTTGGGAGTTTTTGGCTCCTCGTTTCTCTGCTGCTCTCTGGAGTGTACAATCTCCAAAGTGAGGGATCCTCTGCCATGTGTCCCTTAGGATCCAATAGTCTAGATTAACTTCAATCTTCGGGAATTTTCACTCCTCCTACCTCTATTCCTCTCGAATAGAGAACTAGCAAAGCCTTGATCGAACACCACATGTCTTGTTCCAATGGACGGCTAGGATTGCTTTGGCTCCCGGCTCTTTGGGAATTCTCCGCCCAGACTTACCTTTGTCCTTCCGAAGTGTTATTCCTCTAGATCTCTAGATCTGCTGCCACGTGTCCCCTGGCGATCAACGACTAGGATCTATTTCAGAATTCGGGCTTTGGGGATTTTTGAAGCACAACACCTCAAATCCTCTGGAGTGGTTCCCCTTCAAAACTCACCATATGTTGCCACATGTCCATTCGAACGATGGATGGTCACGATGTACTTTGGGACTTCGGATAGTTCTCTCTCCTTGTGCACTTAAAAATGAGTTGATTTCCATGCACTTACCTGGATCCAACGATTGTTGGTCCTTCACGGTCAGATCCGATGGATGAGAATTTTTCTCCTCCTCTGCATTCCTCTTTCTATCTGAATGTATATGTAATGGTTCAGATATCTCCCCACAACTGATCTGATGGCTGTCGCAACTACTCCCTCTTGAGCTTCTGTGTTCTCCCGAATTGGAATAATTTGCAAGTATCCAAGGCTACAACCTTTGATCCTCCTGATGTGAGCCTGAATGCTTGGGTATTTGTTGGCCCTTGACCAAGTTTAAGAGTACTTGGTCATACTTGACCACTTTTTGGACTGCGAAAACTTGCCAAGGAAGGAGTGCAACGCAAAGAAAAAAATAAGGAAGTAAGACCTATTTTGGGGTACATTTTAGGGTTTTGGGTTGATGTAATGGGAAAGGGATGTCGGCCCGTGGGTTTACCCACGTTTAGGCCAATTTTGTAATCTATAAATAGGCAATGTAGATAGTAATATAGAAGGAGATAGTAATGTAGTACATCTATGTGATGTATGAATGAAAGCTTAGTGCTAGTAATTGGATTTGTGTGATCGGATGTATCTTAGAGTGCTCTGTGCATGAGATCGGAGAGCTAAGTGCAGGTTGTTATAGTCTAAAGAGAAAGGAAGAAGGATCTAGCGAGCTGCACAGATATTCTGTCCTGTGCAAAGTAAGGGTCATTAGAGCTCTGTGCTATAACTGCTTGACCATGATAATATAAAGAAGACTTTGTGGATGTAGCCCTAGGGTGGGGGTGAACCACGGTAACTGTGTGTATAGTTCTTTGTGCTTTTCTCTTATGTATTTATCTCTTTCTTGGCTAAGTGATTGATGTGATTAAGTAGATCTAGTTATGCTCTGTGCTGTTGATGAATGAATGAACATTAGATCTGATATATTAGATGATTAGTGCTTGATCTGTTGAATCTAACCTATATTTCTTTGGATAAGTACTGAATCATTCTTAGTATAAGTATTCACTGCGATTCTCTGTGCCTTCTGTGAAGTATATTAATGAATGTATGCTAAGGAATAACTGTTGCTAAGTGCGCTGTAAGAAAGATAATCACAGATCTGTGTCCCAGCTAATGTTGCAAACACCTGAGTCCTGCAACCACCCCTGCCTCTACCTCGGGTGAGACTTCATCTTCTTCGCAAGTGTTTCCGAAAGGGCCAATAGTTAGGGATTTGTTGGTGTGCTCTTGAGCGTTGAACCCTGGGTCTGCCCCTGTCCCAACAAATGGTTCCGTTGCTGGGACCTGGAATTGTGATTACTGGGAACTGAAGAAGAAGAAGCTTTGCGTGAAATAAGATATGTGCGTAGATCTATTGCTCTAGTGTAGAGTGTTCTGTTTGACCTATGAAGCCTTGTGCCAAGAAAAGAGGTCAGATCTGAAGAAAGAGAGGTCATATCTGAAGAAAATAAGTCAGATCTATGAAGAAAAAGGTAAGATCTGTAAGCTCTATGCCTTGATAAAGGTAAGAATAGTTAAAAGTCTTAGATATGGAAGCTTTGTGCTCTGCAGAAGTAAGATAAGTGAAATTGTTTTTGTTTCTAAAGCATGGATCTAGGTATGTTTGATAGATTCTGTCCTAGCTTCAAAACTAGGGCATTAATAGATGAAATAAAGTTTGATATGAATAGATTTGATAAATATAGTGATAGATATGTTATACCTATGCATCGAAAGAATGTATGGACTAACAAGTGGATGGAGGATCCTAGAAAATGTTTTTTGCAGGCTAGCCACCATGATCCTGGTGCACAGTACATAAGGAGTTGGGGAACATCTAAACAAACGAGAATATTAACCCTCTATTATAGTTGCAGACGACCGTGACATCTTGCTAAAGAATGCCTTTAGAGAAGACCTAGTTGCCTCTGTTGTAAGGATATGGACCATGAAGTATTGGATTGCCCTAGAATGATTGCTAGGCTTGAGAAGCTGAATATGGAACATGAAAACCCTGAGGGAGATCAAGAGACCAAGATTATAGCAAAACCCCATAAAGAATCAGAAAAGATATTTCTATAGATGAAAGATACCTTGAATGACCACCAACATGTTAGGATATTAGAGATCTTCAAAGAAAAGGAGAAAATCGAAGAAAGAATAGGGGACTTTGACATTGACTGTACTCTTGATGAAGAAGCGCAAGTGAACATTATGCCAGAAAGAACTTGGGAAGCTATAGGGAAGCCTGCCATGATCCCTTCCCTAGGAGGAACACGTTTCTTCAAAGGAAATCTAGTAAACCTATGTGGAAGCCTCGCCCAGATACCTATGACTGTCAATGGAACTTCTACAGAGGAAGACTTTGAGATCATTAAATTTGTTGAAGACAACGCCCCGTTTACCATGCTCATAGGAAAACCATGGATTGATAGAGAACAGGCCACATGAAGAGAAGAAGAGAAAGTTTTGGAACATAAGAAGCAAGAGTTAAAAGACTTTATGACCAGAAGGATCGTGCACTTGATTGAAGAACAAAAGAGTAGATCGCATCTATTTAATATTAGTACCTCCGATGTCGAAGCTAAGAGAACACTTGAGGATTCACAGAAGATCGAGTTACCTATTTTTGATACAGAAGAAGTATTATCAAGGAACCCTAAGAAAGATTTTCCACAGCGTGAAGTAACTAAGACCACAAAAGATAAGCATCAGAATGGTAAAAGCATTACTAAGATGAAACTCACTGGGAAGAAGGCTAGGAAGTTAAGAAAAAAAAGGGCTAATACTGTAAGGTTACAAGAGGTTCTAGAGGACACTTCGCAGCAAGAAGAATTGCAGAATTGGAGCTTCGCCGAGATATCAAAACAATGACATAGAATACTTCGCCATGACGAAGCAATATAGCCGTTGGAACCAATATACCCGTTCGACCGCCGCTATGAACGGATCGAAAAGTAGTTATGGGTTACCACTAGACCGTTGGATAGCACCAGAACGGATAGAACGAAGTTAATGAAGGCCCCATGTCTGTTGCAAGCAAACCGTTGTTGAGATTGCCTACTTAACCAGTCGCACCATGCACCGAGAATAATTTTTGCTAACTGAGAATTTGAGCGTGAACCCTGATATCATTGCCTTGCTATTCGCTGTCGTCTCTGAATTCCTTTTGCACCCAAGCCAACTAACCCAAGTTTGTATGTCGAACGAGCTCAACACTACTGAGAAAATTGTTGAAGGCATTCTAATTCATTTAATGACTGAGAGAGTCATGTTAGAATGCGGAATGTCTATAGGTGTACATGAATCATCCTCAGGCGTACTGCCAACTTCCCCCTCCACTGCTCAAGCAGGACCATCCCAACCGCCTTCGGAAAGATGATCTAAGCTAGGAAACGACTTTGCCACTGTGAAGATTATCCCAAGCATCTTGCCTAAATATATTCCACCACTAAGCAGACCAGTGAATCGAGACTCTGTAACTAGAGACTTCGACTATGCTATAGTCACTGCGTACCTCCCGAAAGGGGTGCACACAGTTCATGCTAACCAGGAGAAGCTCACCACACTGAAATTTAGTGATTTTAACCTTGGAGATCGCAAGGTATACAATATGCTAGCCCCACACAAGTATTTGACTATTACAAAAGGAAAGAACCCCAAGATTGTATCGCAACAATGGACCCATAACCTTGCGCAGTCAACCCTCCTCAACGTAATGAAGATTCCACATTTCGGGAGGCATTAGGAAGTAAATGCCTGTGTTCAACTTTTGCTGTCCTGCTACCATGGAGGATACCTATGGTTGGACCGGCGTATCATTGTGGATCCAATTCTAATCAATCGGATCACTAGGCTAAGCATGCAGGGCCCTGAACTGCAGGACTTTTACCCTAGAAAGACTGCAGATCATGCTCTCGCTCAATGAATAAAAGACACATCTGGATATCTGGAGAAAGGCACGCAAGGTTACAAGGTAGCCTCCATTGAGAATGCAACAGTACGCTTTGGTTGTCAGCTAATCGCAGGCAAGTTAGTCCAAAAAAATAGACCTACATAGGTGATCAGATTTGTAGTTGACCTCGCAGAGAAGTATGCAGAGGGACTACAAATGAAGTGGGCGAAATACCTTATAAATCAGCTAGAGCTTGACTGTAGACAAGAGAAGGACCAAGGGTATGAGTTCCACTTTAGCTGGTTGCTCATACTCATCGCCTTCATCGTGTGGGAACTGCCCGAGGGAGCCACGTTTCCGGAGATCGAACACTTTGAACCCCTGGCCGTGAAGTTTTGTATGCTGTGGTACTCCAATAACATGAACAAACAGTGGCAGTCCAATGCTATCTTCCATGTGTACTACACTCAGTTGAGGAATTCCATTCAGTCTACACCACGCATTACACCCAACACTCTTCATAGGTTTCGACCTTTGTTGAAATTCAACGCAGATCGTCACTTCACCTACATCACAATGCATGCATACGAGCACAAACAACAACTCCAGTCATATTACAAGCTGACAGAAGATGACCTAGAGGAGATTACCAAGGAATGGTCGACATACCTCCTTGTTGCAGCAGACCCCGTAGATATGTCTGACGTAGATAGCCCTAAAGCTATGCCATATATACCAGGACCGTGCAAGACTAAGAAGGAGGTGGAAGTTCAATATATCCACAACACATCCACAAAGACTGCTTCGTTCTCACCTGCGAAGGGAGGTGAATATGAAGAACTAGGGGGCACAAAAGTTGAACAGAGCAAAGGTGAGGTTACCACGCCTAGGGACTATGAAGATCCCTCCAAGAAAAGGAAGATTACCCCACCGAGGCCCTTATCCAGAAAGAAAACTAAGGCCACCTAGACCACACTTAAGACTATGATTACCCCGGATGATTTTGACTTCTTAATTTCCACACTGAATGATGTTTCATTAGATCTCGCAGAAAAGAAAGAAGCAAAGCAGGAAGAACTATTCCGCCGGATCATGGGCGAATTCAAAGAAGTGCAGCAGGCACTTCAGTCCAGCCAAGCAGTTTCTACGGCGCTGTTAACAATGGAAATATTAGGAACATGCGATGAGCCCACACAATTACACCGGATTGCCGAGAAAGTCAAAGCTCGCCTTCGACGAGCTCACGAAGACATAGTGAAATCCATCCAGGCTTTGGCACAAGCACATAGTGCATAGGAAGAGAAACAGAGAAAGGCAGAATAGGAGTATCTTGACTTATAAGACAAATGGGAGGAGGAAAAATCCCAGTTACAACAGAGTAAGGACCAGTTGCTAGTAGAGAAACTTGAAACACAAGAAAGAGTTCACAAGGCACTGCGCTCTGTGACGATCATAGAAGTGAAGATGGAAGATTGTCTTCCACAACAGGTGACCCAACTAGAAGAAGTAATACAACAAACTCAACAGCGCATCACGGATCTGGAGCTCCGAACTGTGCTTGAGACACCCCAAGAGATAAGATATCTAAGAGAGGCCACTGCTCAAAGCACAATCGACCGATTAAAAACTTTGGCTTTGGAATGTAGGTAGCTAAGCACTAGAAGTGCCCAGACCTATGAAACCCTTGCAGAGAATCTAGAATTGCAAACATTGGAGGCACAACTCCATGAAGCAAAGCATCATGCATATGTGCTACAAGCGCAACCGAAGTCTATGACCCCAGTAGAAAGAATGAAGAGGTTCGCATAGAAATGAACAGACCAACAATGAGTACACACACTGCAAAGTAAAGTAATAAACGTCTCTCAATGATTGCAACCACTCCAAGAGAAGGCTTGCCAATTGTTCTCCGAACTTGAAAGTCAGGGAGATGAACTTGAACAGGGTGTCATCACTGCAGAACAATGTCTGGAAGGACCGCTCAATGACACAGTAATCTAGGAATTTATTGAACAAGAGGTTGTCACACTACAACAGGTCGAAGCCGCTTGAGCCAAGATCGAGGCATTCGAAGTGGAATTGGTCAGACCTGAGTGACTCGGGATGAGTCACAGGTGAGTGTTGGGGGCCTATTGGCCCTTGACCAAGTTTAAGAGCACTTGGTCATACTTGACCACTTTTGGGACTGCGACAGCTTGCCAAGGAAGGAGCGCAACATGAAGCAGAAAATAAGGAAGTAAGACCTATTTTGGGGTCCATTTTAGGGTTTTGGATTGATGTAACGGGAAAGGGATGTTGGCCCATGGGTTTACCCACGTTTAGGCCCATTTTGTAATCTATAAATAGGCAATGTAGATAGTAATATAGGAGGAGACAGTAATGTAGTACATCTATGTGATGTATGAATGAAATCCTAGTGTTAGTAATTGAATCTGTGTGATCATATGTATCTTAGAGTGCTCCGTGAATGAGATCGAAGAGCTAAGTGCAGGTTGTTTGATCTAAAATTGAAGAAGACTTGAAAAACTTGAATAATTATTGCAAGTGAAATGTTATGTGTTTAAAGCAACAGGATCAATTTGCAACACATAAATTAAGGATTACTTATGCAAAATACACATAGACAACAACATAAACATTGAACATAAACACATGTACACAACAATTGATAAAGGAGTTCACCCCTCTTCTGGGCTACATCTCCTGGTCTAGCTTCCAATGGATATTTATTATTAATTGCTCAAAAATTGCTCAAAAACATGTCTTACAATGCTCAAACTGTCAAACTGACTGCTCCAATGGCTTCCCAGCGTCCCAAAACCCCTATCTGGGCTCTTTCGGCACCTCAATCGGTCGAAAAATGAGAAAGATAGGCCTCCTGGAAGTCTCCTTCTCCAAGCTTGCTGTCTCTGGTTCTACAATTCGCACCCCCCTTCATCAAACCTGGCTCACACGCTCTTTTAAGCGTAAAAACCTAGCACCGGGTGCAACCGCGCCAACGGTGCAAACCGTAGGACGGTTAAGGGTGCGCCAGCCCCTAACTGCCTCGGCACCTGGGCGTATGGTAGCATATGACCTCGTGCTCAGCAAAAAGGTGGTTAACGGTTGAACCGCTCCAACCGTGCTAACTCCTCCGCTCCGTTCGTGGGCACATGATACACGGCATATGACCAAGGGTCATATCAAAACCCCGCGCGCACATATTGTACCAACGGTTACATGTGTTAATACCCACGGAATATATGCTACAAATCCCGCGCCAATGGTCGGGCTACACTATATAGAACACGATCATATAAATACAAACGAAACCACGGGCCGGGGCTAAGCCTCGGCCCGACCCCCCCGCCAATGGTTACATATATCAAACATAAATACATTTTCATTGGTATACATAACAAGAAACACAAGCCGGTGCAACGGTCGGCGGGTGTTTGTTGAGGCTTATATAGAGGGGGAGGTCCGGGGGTCGAACCCCGCGGACTCCCACATACAATTTTACATAACAAATATAAACCAACCGATGAGGGACACGTGGCACCCATGCATTGGGCCACATGCCTTCATACCATTTGCCGTCAACAAGACACGTGTCAGCTCCCGATTCGCCAGTAGTCAACCAATCACCGTCTGCCACATCACCATTGACATGTCATCATATGGATGGTATGGCCCTGCCACGTCATCGTATGAAATGTATGGACTGTACGGACAGGTACAATCAACATCCAAAAATTTTGCCTGTTTGGCTTGACGAACAGATCGCGATATCTTCTCCATACGGACTCCGTTTGAGAAAGTAAATATACTGCCGAAATCAGGAAGACGAGACAGACACAATGACACTATTTTAATTGCATTTCGAGCACTTTGAAAATTGAGCAAAATTTGATCCCCTGATCACACCTCCCCATTGGGAAGCTTTTGGACCACCAAAAGACTATCTCAGTCTATGTGAAGATGAGGGTATATTTCCCTCACCCTTCCAGCCTCAATCCACTTGGCCTTGCTTGGATTCGTCCCTTTAAGACCAACTCGTAAATACTCCACATTTCCTCGCTTCGAAGTTCGCATTCTCCTGTCAAGTATGGTGTCTTCCTGCAGTTCTGTTAGATACTCTGGAGAAAAATCATCTATGGAAGGAATTTGAACATGCTCTCCTTTATCATCAATCAATGGAGGCTCATACAACTTCAAATTCTCAACATTAACAACTGCATACATCTGCATATAAAGAGGCAAATCTAAACGAAAAGCATTGTTACCAATCTTATCAACAATTTTGAAGGGACCATATCGAATTGGTTTCAACTTTTTACCTTCTCCTTTAAGCCTTTCCTTGTTGATGTAAAGCCACACTTCATCACCAACTTCAAAACTGTGATCAACACGATGCTTGTCATGTCTCGTTTTGTACTTGGCCTGACTCTTTTCCAATTGCTCTTGCACCACCTGATGTATCGACTGAATTTGTTCAATGAACTTCTTTGCCCGATCAATATCATATTGCCCATCAACAAAAATATCTTTCCCAAAGATGAAATCTAAAGGCAACTTGGGCAAATAGCCAAAACATGCCTCAAATGGCGACGTTTGAGTCGAAGAGTGCTTAGCTCAATTGTATGCATGCTGAACGTAGTGTAAATGTTCATCCCAAAGCTTAGGATGCTTGCTGCAATAAGCACGAAGAAGATGTACCACTGTACGATTCACGACCTCTGTCTGACCATCTGTCTGTGGATGAAAAGCTGTGCTCTTCTTAAGCTTGGTGTCCATGAGTGCCCACAAACTCGACCAAAAACTTCCAACAAATCGAGAATCCCGATCAGAAATAATGGACTTGGGCA
>SNQJ01S0000332.1:21461-36848 GCA_010110895.2 Picea sitchensis | reverse complement strand
TTCAAAACTAGTGCTCTGATACCAACTTGATCTAAAATTGAAGAAGACTTGAAAAACTTGAATAATTATTGCAAGTGAAATGTTATGTGTTTAAAGCAACAGGATCAATTTGCAACACATAAATTAAGGATTACTTATGCAAATACACATAGACATCATCATAAACATTGAACATGAACACATGTACACAACAATTGATAAAGGAGTTCACCCCTCTTCTGGGCTACATCTCCTGGTCCAGCTTCCAATGGATCTTTATTATTAATTGCTCAAAACGTGCTCAAAAACATGTCTTACAATGCTCAAACTGTCAAACCGACTGCTCCAATGGCTTCCTAGCGTCCCAAAACCCCTGTCTGGGCTCTTTCGGCACCTCAATTGGTCGAAAAATGAGAAAGATAGGCCTCCTGGAAGTCTCCTTCTCCAAGCTTGCTGTCTCTGGTTCTACAATTCGCACCCCCCTTCATCAAACCTGGCTCACACGCTCTTTTAAGCATAAAAACCCAGTACCGGGTGCAACCGCGCCAATGGTGCAAATCGTAGGACGGTTAAGGGTGTGCCAGCCCCTAACCGCCTCGGCACCTGGGCATATGGTAGCATATGACCTCGTGCTCAGCAAAAAGGTGGTTAACGGTTGAACCGCTCCAACCGTGCTAACTCCTCCGCTCCGGTCATGGGCACATGATACACGACATATGACCAAGGGTCATATCAAAACCCCGCGCGCACATATTGTACCAACGGTTACATGTGTTAATACCCACGGAATATATGTTACAAATCCCGCGCCAACGGTTGGGTTACACTATATAGAACACGGTCATATAAATACAAACGAAACCACGGGCCAGGGATAAGCCCCGGCCCGACCCCCCCGCCAATGGTTACATATATCAAACATAAATACATTTTCATTGGTATACATAACAATAAACACAAGGCGGTGCAACGGTCGGCGGGTGTTTGTTGAGGCTTATATAGAGGGGGAGGTCCGGGGGTCGAACCCCGCGAACTCCCACATACAATTTTACATAAAAAATATAAACCAACCGACGAGGGACACGTGGCGCCCATGCATTGGGCCACGTTCCCTCATACCATTTTCCGTCAACAAGACACGTGTCAGCTCCCGATTCGCCAGCAGTTAACCAATCACCGTTTGCCATGTCACTATCGACACATCATCGTATGGATGGTACGGCCCTGCCACGTCATCGTACGGACTGTACAGACAAGTACAGTCAGCATCCAAAAATTTTGCCTGTTTGGCTTGACAAACAGATCGCGATATCTTCTCCATAAGGACTCCGTTTGAGAAAGTAAATATACCGCCAGAATCAGGAAGACGAGACAGACGTAATGGCACTGTTTTCGTCGCATTCTGAGCAATTTGAAAATTGAGCAAAATTTGATCCCCTGATCATTGTTATAGTCTGAAGAGCAAGGAAGAAGGATCTAGTGAGCTGCGCAGATCTTTTGTCCTGTGCAAAGTAAGGGTCATTAGAGCTCTGTGCTGTAACTGCTTGACCATGATAATATAAAGAAGACTTTGTGGACGTATCCCAGAGTGGGGGTGAACCATGGTAACTGTGTGTATAGTGCTTTGTGCTTCGCTCTTATGTATTTATCTCTTTCTTGGCTAAGTGCTTGATGTGATTAAGTAGATCTAGTTATGTTCTATGTTGTTGATGAATGAATGAACATTAGATATGATATATGAGATGCTTAGTGCTTGATATGTTGAATCTAACCTATATTTATGTGGATAAGTACTGAATAATTCTTAGTATAAGTATTCACTGCGATTCTCTGTGCCTTCTGCAAAGTATATTAATGAATGTATGCTAAGGAATAACTACTGCTAAGTGCACTGTAAGAAAGATAATCACATATCTGTGTCCCAGCTAAGGTTGCAGACACTTGAGTCCTGCAACCACCCCTGCCTCTACCTCGGGTGAGACTTCATCTTCTTCGCAGGGGTTGCTGAAAGGGTCGGTAGTTAGGGCTTTGTTGGTGTGCTCTTGAGCATTGAACCCTGGGTCTGCCCCTGTCCCAATATTCTCAACTTGCTTTTCCTCCTAATATTTTGATCTGAAATCAACTTGCTCCTATGCACTCCTTATGCTGAATCTCCTAATCTTTTCTGTAGCTCGGATCCTGAAGGTCTCGGCCTTCTGCTCCTCTCTGTTTAGATTTTGTGTGCAAAGGCACTATCCCCCTTGAGATTTTGAATTGGATCAAATATTTAAGGGTCTCGACCCTTGTTTTCTCCTTCAAAGGAAGTCTTGTGCCCTCTTGAAACCTTCTTCTCAATGCACACTTGCATAACTTCTCCTCCAAAGTGTTCAACAACTATGGTGTTCCTCAATTCCTCCAACACTTCAGAAAGTTGTTGGCTTTGTGCACTCTTTGCACTTGCTCAAAGCACTCCTTGCTGAGCCCTTCCTTCAGAGTGTTCAGAAACTCTGAAGTATCTCTCCTGCCTGTCTACCAGAGTGTTCAGTAACTCTGTGGGTGTCTCCCTATGACACTTCTCTCTTTGAACTCGAAACAAATTTCTTCTTGTGCACACTTGCACTTGCTCAATTCCCTCTTGACAGAGCTCTTGGAGTATTCAACAACTCTAACTGTGCTTTGTCCTACATAGACTTTCCCCTCCAAGGTGTTCAATAACCTTGAGGCTCCACTTTGAGTATGTGAAATATTCTGGTGTTCCCTCCTGGCACGTTATCTTCTAAATTCGACTTGAATTTCAGATGTGCACTCCTTGCGCTGGCTCATAGAGTTCTCGACACTCTGCCATGCACTCCTTGCACTTAGCCTAAAGAACCTAGAAAAACTCAACAAACTCATAGATAGGGAATCATTTCTTATCCCTACAGATGAAACCAATATCAAGCATATATAACATATGCACATAAACACACACATATAATCATTCATAAAACACATAAATGCACAGAAAACTCATAGGCAGGAAAAACAACTCTCTTTGTACTAATATGAATGTCTGTTTACAAAATGTGTAGTGTTGGACTACAACAAAGTCTTGACTCTTCTCTCCTTAGATTACAATGATTTTATATCAATCTTCAACAACCTCTTTTGGATATATGTTACAAATATTTATACAATAGGGGCTCATCGAGCCTTCCCTCCAAACTACACTAGTGGTGTCTAATCACCATCAAAACGCCTATTTACTAAGGCTTATTACAATAAATGGAAATCTAGTCCGAATAGGATCTAGATCAACCGACTATCAGCTGTTAAAGGCAACTCTATATACAACCCGTACAAAGGCATCAACTCGGGTCTTCCAGCCTTACAACTTTTAATTGCATTTAATTACATTGAATTTTTAAATTCATGGAAAAATGAGAGGGCTGACATTTGTCTCCCTTCTTGAATGCGCGATTGTGTGATGAATAGATGGCACTTGCTGAGGTGGAAAGGATGCTCCTGCATCATATCTCATTGAAGAAGAGTCAACAATTCTATGAGAATTTATTCCATTGGGCCATTTATAAAAGAACCTTACTTAATTGAGAAAAACTAGGACCTGACTGCAAGCCTATTCATTTTATCCTCCCTCAACTACAAGACTCGATATTAATGAGAGAAAAGATTATAAGTGTTAGCATCATACCCGCTCCTCTGAGAATGTATGCAATCAATGACTTCCATGAGAAAATCGATGTGCCATTGCCATTGCCATTTTGCAAACTTCATTCTGCATAGTTATCGCCATATTCGTAGAGTTTGTTGTACGAGGACATTGGGAAGAAACATCTTGCGATAAGATTTACCTGCCATGCAATTTATTAGAGATAAAATATAGGAAAAATTCTCAATATTTGAACTCCTTTCAGTGTCGATTCTCTACATCTCCATTTTACAAGGAAAATTCTGGACACGTTGTATGGTGTGCATTTATGTATGTTAGGACATGCTTGGATTCCAAAGCTGGGCTAAGATATTCTGCTTGGTTACTATGGGTAGTCACTACATGTTAACATATGATGTTGCATATATACGTTTCCACTTTACTAAATAGATATCTTTAGTTTGTTTGTTTGGCCCAGGCAAGAAGTGTGAATTGGCTCCACTTTCAAATATTTCTAATTTGCTATTTTTGAGTAATAAAATTTACTATTTCTGGGGTCAAATGAACTACTTTCTCTCTCATCGGGAAAAGAAAATGGATATTCTTGTGAAGAAACTATACCCTTTCAAATTTTACAACCTCTTTTTGAAGGATTCAATAGGGGATCGGGAATAAAAAATGGATATTAATATTTAGTAATAATGCCAATTCCATAGGTTTCTCTATAGTTCGAATGGATATACGAGCTTGCATGGAGAAGTCCTAGTCATTCTACTATGGGTAGCTTTTCCATTGCATATCTAAGTTTTATATGAGGCTGACGCTTTAGATTTTGATATGGTGGTAACGTACTGTGTTTTATATCGTGTCCAGGTTCAAACAATTGAAATAATAGAAACAAAGAAAGCCATGATAATAACCTATTCCCAATAATTCAATGAATTCATGTGACTAAAATATGCATGGAGATCAATTGGTGAAGCCCCACATGAGCCTGATTTTCATGAACATCGAAGCACGTGCTTTCTTCCTTCTTGGCAAGACTTTATTACTCCACAACTCCTCTTGTTTAAAGTTGTATTTATTTGGGAGTGGAAGAAATCCTTGATTCTATGTATATATGATAGTTAGTAACATGCATAAAACTTATCCAAGTCTTCTCACAATATTGTTGTGTTGATGGCAATGTCATTCTTACAATATTTTGTGGTTACCCTAAGAAATGATGTTCATGTTGAGAAAAGGTTTTAGCAATCTATACTATGGAGGTAATAGAGAGTTGTTTCTTTCTCACAACATTAATTTCAAATGTTGGTTTAGTACGATTTGAAAATCCATATATATTTGCTTCACTACAAAACCTTTATCCTTATTAGATTGTTTCACTCTAATTTTATCTCCATTTGGATGAAAGAACCTCCAACAAGGCTAGATTGCACTCTATGGAATCATAAAAACTCCTTCCTACATCTTCTTTTTCTATTACATTATTGTAGTTATAAGATCAATGATGAGCAAAAAGCTAGCTACATGTGTATTCATTATTGATCATAGTTTTAGTTAGTTTTATGTATTGTCAATTGTATGAATTTATTATTTATATTTTTGTTGCAGGGAAAATTATTTAGAGAAACCGAAATCATCCCTTTAGTTGATGGAATTTTTTCATTTGAAAATGTGGGCAACAATAATTGCATTCTTGTCAATAAGTTTGGGAATTAATAATTACATTCTTTTCAATAAGGTGGGCGATCCTCATCCAGATGCATATAGTTACCTTAATACCTAATTCACATTTCTCAAAGAGGAATTTTTGACATCTTACATAGAATCCTTTCAAAAACTCACTAGTAATTTTGAGTTGTAGAAGAAGAAAATCTTATGTCATATCCAAGTTGATAAGAAATAGAACACACAATATAAGGCCAACAATATGACGAAAAATAAATCCAACCATCTTGTTCAATTATTCATTCCAAATTTACAATATATATAGTACAATGGGTGATTCCACGTCATAGAGATATTTTCTATAGATCCTAACACCTTACAAGGTGACTAGGCTAGGAAACCTTAAGTAAATCATTGAGTCATCACTTGAGGATAATTCACTCTTATCCTAAATGAATAATATAATTTAAGGTGGCAAGAAGGCTTATTTATTGGTAAGGTAAGCCATAGGATACCATTGCCCCCTTAAATCACAAGTCTATATCTCTGTATCAACTAAGTAATAAACACCAATGCAAAATATGATATACTGGATCTTTTAGAATCCTTTGATCTTAGCTTCAATGTAAAATCTTGCTAAAAAACTATCATAACATGATTATGGATGGTTCATCTAGAATGAAATATAAAAGGGATCAAATATGGAAGTGTGAATTTTCTAATGTCTTAACATTTCCTAATTACTTGATATTCTGATCATTTTCCAAGTAAGTTAGCTAGAAGAAGTTGGCATCTTCTTCTATTGGTGAACATGTAGTATCTCCACTAAAGTGCTCTCTAAATCTGGTGGTTTGGGATGACTGTAACAAACCCAACCCCCTAAGTAATCTTTTAAGGGATGGGGTATTACATTTTCTCTTTTCCTGAACCTCCTTGAATCCATTTAAAAAGGGAACCATCGTCTTTTGCTCGCAAAGAGCTTTCCAATGACTATAAGTTTCCTCAAATCGGAGTTCTATATCAAAATTTATGGCCCTTTGAAGTTTTTGGGCCTTTATTGGCCAAATGCCTCCATACTTCCACGTGGCATCCACGTCATCATTCCCATTCGATGTGAAACTAACATGTCCTACCTGCAATGTGTGGTTTCTAACTATGTGTCGGCGTGGAACTTGCCACTTTTCCATTGCACCGTCGACATAGCGGCCTTCGACCTTTTCTGTGCTTAGCTTAGAACTCCATATCCTCTCGATAGATGCTCTAGCCAAATATTAACACTTGTCCCTAGGTCATCGGGACCACGAGACCTCAGGATCTCGAGACATCGGCCATCGGGATGTCAACCCTTTTTTCATTTCTCAATGTCCCAAAAATCCCGATCTAGGATGAGATGGTGCCTTAGACATGTGGTCCTACCACCACCAGCCACCTGTTATGACATGTGGCCCTGCCACTATATACCAGTAGGCATGACATGTGGAACTCGTACCGCTTGACACGCAGCTTAATATTTTCTCCATGATCCATAACCATATGTGTCAAATCGATGTGACACATGGCACTACCACCATGTGACACATGGACCTTCCATGTGGAATGACGTGGTTATACATGTCATGACTGTACTTATATCTCACCCAACGAGACACTAACACATGTATACTATGCATTGATTTGGTTACATCTTCTGATGTCATCTCGGGACACATGTCACAATACGGTCATTGCGGGCATCGACCATTGACCCTCCAATAACTCTATGCAATTTAAATCCCTCGATGTCTGGGTCCTGATTGACTTTTCTCATCAAAGTCGCAATATAGGGAGGTCCAACATTTCCAAAGGAACGAAAAAAAAAGGTTCCCTAGAAAAATGGGTCCCTTGGTTGGTAGATCCAAAAACTGATGCTATAGACATGGAATCAAATCTAAGGTCAACTAAGAAAATAAACAACACTCACTAAAAAAAAGACTAGGAAACAAACATGCAAACAAACCTTACCATAGTGAAACCACTAGTTGGTGAAATCCAACGTCACAGGATCAATATGAGAAGAGGATGAGGTAGAGCGAGTGGATAAATTACGTTGATGACCTACTTAACGGACTTACACCCTAGTGAAATTTCGCTCACGACACAACCACAAGTTACCCTCCAAGGAGCTCGATTGAGTTTGGAAAACGTCTGTTCCAGATACAACAAAGACTTTGTTCAAGAAGAAGTATAGAAAGGTTGTTTGATTTCTTTGCAGGAAGATAACATTTGGAGTTAGGATTGGACCTAGAACTAGAGCAACTTGGACAACCAATGAAAAAGGTACTATCCTCTTTCCTCTTCTCTATCAAATTCATGTATGAGTATATAGAATTAAGGGATGTTAGGGATCATTTGTTAGTAACTGTCTCAACTGAAGGAAACCCAGTTGAGGGGATTTCCACCTGTCCACAGGGAGATTTTTCCATCACAGGTTTTTGATGGATTGGGTTAGTATTTAATTTTATCTTCATTATCATGGATTCCCCTCAACATGTAATGAAAGAGGGTTGAGTGAATCTTGATGAAAACAATACAAACAACCCAAATCCTTCTCCAACCAACTTCCCCCCAAAACATGGAAATCTCTCTAACTTCAAGGGAGATCCTCCAGAGTGGGAGATAGGGCATCCTAGATTCTCCCCTATAACTGAGAAATGAGGGAGGACTCCCCCTATGCATGGGAAGGGGGGCGTCCTTGGTAAAAAAGGGCCAAAAAGACAAGGTAAAAAGTGTTTTTTCTACCTCCAAATGATGTTTTTTCTCCTCCAATTTGACTAGGGATCATGACATGTCATTTTACATGGTTTCAAGGTTGTAATACTTAGAAAAGAATGAAATTTAGGCCACGACACTTAGTAAAGTAATCCATTTCAGTTGTGACACTTAACAAAGTGAGATGCGACACTTAATAAAGTGAGATGCAACAATTGACTAGGTGTGACAAAATGGTGTATAGAAGATGCCCCCCAAAGTGTGAGTTTAGAATTTTAATGTTTTTTCATTTCATTTTATTTATTTCAAATTCCTTCTTCACATTCTTATTGAAAATTAAAAAAGGAACTAGGAAGAGGAAGGATGGGGATAAATTCCCTCTCCTACCATCTACATTTATGCTTGCTTCATGATATCTTGAACAAACTCCACCTTAGAATTGAGATTTTGATATAGCTTGAGCCTATTACCAATAACCAAGAAGGTGACTCCCTCATCATCTATAGTTTGAATCTTAATAGACCCATTATTGAAGACAACTTCAATATCATAGGCACCAAGCCATAGGGTATTGAATTTCCCCTTAAAGTCCTTAAATTTGGAGTCGAACAAAAGTGCCCAGTCCCCTTCCTTGAACTGTTTATTCTGAATGAACTTGTCATGCCACCTTTCCCTCTACTATTGGATGAGATAATTATGATGAAAGGGTTGCTAATGTATCTCATCCAACTCATTAAATTGGAAAATTCTTTCTTTCTATTCCTTGATCATATCCATCCCCAATTCTACTGCCATTCTGAAAGTTTTAATATGAAATTCTATGGGAAGAAGGACATGTTTCCCATACACCAATTTGTATGGGGAAAAACCATTGGTTCTCCTCCATGTTGTCTTGTAGGTCCATAAGGCCTCTGGAATTATTTATGACCAATCCTTCTTATGTAGTTGTACCGTATTGGTCAAAATTCCTTCCAAAAACTTATTTGTTGATTCCACTTGCCCATTATCCTGTGGGTGGTATGGAGAGGATTTGCTATGCTTGATGGGGTAATTTTGAGTAATTTATTGGACCAATTTATATGTAATTTGGGTTCCCTAGTCTATCACAATCTCTCAAGATACCCCAAAGTGAGTAATGATGTCTTTGAATAGGAAATATACCACTTCTTTTTCTGTTTCCCTGAATAAATTGTTCGCCTCTACCCACTTTGTGATGTAGTCGGTGCTTAATAAAATTTACTTATTTAATTTTGAAAAAGTAATGGTTGGGCCCATGAAATATAAGGCCCATTTTTCAAAGGGTCCTATAAGAACTTGCAGTTGGAGTGGAATATCATTTGTTGGAATAGGAAAACCCATCCTTTGGTAGCCATCAATCCTCAGAAATACTTCTTATCATCTTGAAAGAGAGTAGGCTAGTAGTAGCCTGAATGGAGATCCTTGTAGGCTGTTCTTCTATCTGAAAAGTTCCCCCCACAAGGCTCATCATGAAATTCTTTTAGGATTTTGAATATATCTTCCTCCCTCATGCACATGTGAATAATCATGCCAAGACCAGTGTACAAGAGATCTCGCTTAATCTAGGAGTATGGAGCACTCATTTTAACAACCCTTTTCTTTTCCTTAGATGAAAAGTGAGGTGGAAACTTTCTTGTAGTAAGATAATTTGTTGTTTCTATGAACTATGGAGAGTTAATAGATATGGAAAACAAATTTTCATCTGGAAAACCATCATCAATAGCAAAATTCTCACATTTATTATCAAGGCTAGAAAGGAAATCTACTACCTAATTATCCTTGTCCTGTCCATCCATGATAGTAATATCAAATTCTTGCATCAACAACAACCATTTGTACTAGGTTTTTCATCAAATACTTAATGGATGAATGATCAGTATGAATAAAAACTTCATACCTTGTAATATAATGCCTAAATTTGTTAATTGCATAAACTACTACAAGGAACTCCTTTTCAATCACATTGTAATTCAGTTCAGTTGGAGATAAATTCTTACTTATAAAATAAATATAATGAGTTGAGAGATTTTCCTTTTGACCCATCCCAACTCCTATAGCTGAATCTGATGCGTCGGTTGAGATGTGGAAGGGGAGGGTCCAATTTGGACCTTTTAATACTAGGGCCGAGGAGATATTTTTATTGAGTATATCAAAGGAATATTGACATTCATCATTCCAACATAATTCCATGTATTTTTCAAGCAATTTGAATAGGGGAAGGGATATCTTCATAAAATTCTCCACGAATCGTCTATAGTATCATGTGTGGCCTAAGAAGCTTCATACTCCCTTTTGATTTGTTGGAGGTCGAATATTGACAATCACTTCTATATTTGTTGGGTATACATTTATTCCTACAGTAGACACATGGTGACCCAATACAATTCCTGTAGTCATTATTATAAAACACTTCTCATTACTCAATGGAAGATTTGTCTCTCCGCACCTTTCTAAAACCTTTTCAATATTAGTTATAGCTTCTTCAAAAGAATCACCTACCATAGTAACATCATCCATATATATTTCCATGCAATCATGTAATAAGTTAGAAAACATATTGAGTATCGCTTGCTGAAATGTGGTTGGCACATTGCATAGACTGAAGGGAAATACCTTGTAGGCGTATGTCCCCCACGGAAATGTAAAAGTTGTTTTGTCCTAGTCCTTCGAAGTAATCTAGATTTGGTTGTATCCACTGAATATGTCTAGAAAGGAAAAGTATCTTTCTGGAAAGTGTTTCTAAGACTTGGTCAATAAAAGGTAGGGGAAGTGATCTTTGAGGGTGACCTTATTTATCTCCCTATAGTATATGCAAAACCACTATTTCCCATTCTTTTTAGGAATGATCACTAGCGATGATACCCACTGGTTGTCCAAAATGGGATAAATGAAACCAACATTTAATAGTTTCTGTAATTCATTTTTTACTATCTCCCTCAAGGTCGAGTTCATTATTCTCTATGGTTGTTTGACATAGGTAGCCTCTTTCTAAATATAGATATGATGGATGCATGTGTCTGGGTGAATTCCTTTCATGTCAGTATATTCCCATGCAAAGGTATCAGAAAAGTTCCTTAAAATATGGATTAATTTCTCTTTTAGTTCACTATGTAAAGAAAAATTTATATTTAATGTCTTTTGAGGAAAAAATTCAATAGTCTTATAACCAGATTTAGAAATTTAATGCACAAGAAACAATGATGAAAAGACAGAGGATAATTCTTCTTCAGTATATTTTTCATGAATTTGTTTTCTAAGAGACAATCAATGGAAGTTTGAGTATGATCTGATGACTTCCCCCCAAAATACTACAGGAAATATGGATTGGTAATATGATGATTAATCAGATTATCACTAGTATTTTATTTGAAACTCATGGCCTATGAAATAGTCAAAACAAGTCAAAATTTTTTGTCATTATCATCTTCATCAAGCCACCGTGTGTATTCAAGTTCAACTTCTAGTTTAGCAGGGGGTACGAAGTGATTTTTTTGGTATTATTTCCATGAGTAATTGTCATATTTCAAGACCCACAGCTGATGAAATCATCGACTGTGGCCAGCTACGGTCTCCCAAGAATTACAGGATGCTCACCCAGATTATATTTTGGTTGTATGACATAGAAATATGCTGGGTATTCCCATGATCCCAACGAGACAACCACATCCTCTAGAATGCTCTCTTGTTGAAGTTTAGATTCGTCAGCCAACTCAAACACAATGGGTGTAGGAAGGAGGTTTTGAAGTCCCAATTAGATCAATGTTTCTAATGTAATCACATTTATGGTTGCACCCAAATATATTAGGGTCTTTGCAATACAAATTTTATTGATAAGGATTGTGACCACAAGATTCCCATGGTCCACATATTTTTCTGTAGTGATTGTAGTGGACATGAGACTTGATAGTTTCCCTGCGAATTAGACGGTGGGTGGGTCCCTTTTTCATCTTCCTGGATTCTTAATGCATAAATCTCTAACAATTTTAGTGTAAATAGGTATATCCTTTATTGCTTGTAGCAGAGGTATTTTAGTGAAGGGATTTTTTAGTTTTGATAGTAGGTCAAATTCAAGGGGAGCAATTGGTTTTTCTAGTTCCAACCTCTATGGAAAATGGGGTTGATTAGGTTGTAATAGTTGTTCCTTGTGAGGAGCGTTTTGCAAAGTTGTTTGATCTTGAGATTGAATCTGTGAGTGATATGATAATGGTGATGGTGTCTGTGAAATTTCATGTTGGCTAGGAGCTTCCTCCTCTTCATTTTCTTGAACAATTACAAAGGATTTTGGGTTAAAAAACTTTCTGGACTTGAGGTGAATCTCTTGTAATGATACATGCATGATGGAATATGTGGGAAGGGTTTGTAGATCAGTTCCATAAATGGCCTAATTTTTTTTTATCTTTTTTAGGATTTGGGATAGGTTGGGCAGGGATTTGGGTTGGACATGGAGGGTTTTGAGGAGATGGTAATGAAAGTGGCTGTGGTTATTAATTTGATATTGTGGGGTCTTAAAGGGGTATGCATACGATGATGATGCGGGGTGGGAAAAAGTGGTTGTGCCATCATAAGGTGGGATATGCCATCCTTGCTACCAATTCTAGTGTGGATTGGGTTGAGGTGGTCAGTGCTTCTATGGCATATGAACATTCCACATCTGATTATGTGAATAAGGAAATTGAGATGCATATTTTTGAGCCATACCTGGAGGTATTTTCCATGGGTTTTTTGGTGCTATCACATATAATGAGGTTGAGGCTCCTTGCTCTCCATGATATATTGCCTTGATTCTTGGTAGGGAAGGATAGTCCTTGGTTGCATGGGATTCATTGAAAATGCCACAGATATTTATGTTGTCCATTGGGAATTCTTTCCAAGGATGTTTCTCTCAGCACTTGGGGAAAAATATGGCTATATATTTTTCTAATGCTTCCTTCTTCTTAACCTAAAAAACATCCAATTGTGAATTTAAAGAGCTGAGAATGTCAGTTTTAAAATTTTCAAACATGTTACCAATTTCACCCTTGTGATTCCTTTTCCTGTAAAATATTTTGCGAACCTTGAAGTGGCATCTGTGGAGCTTCTACTAGTATTTGCATTCCCTCATGAATATTTCCTACACAAATCACATACCTAATCATAGGTTAGTTGTGAAACATCTCTTGATCCAATTAGATTGAGGACTTCTAAACATTCATCCCTTATGCCTCTTGGAAGAATTGGTTTCTTTGCTTCTTCACTCAGTTGAATCTAGTTAGATATTTGAAGGTTATATCGAAATCGCTCCACACAGTCCTCCAAAATTTCATCCTCTTTTTGCGTCATCTTGAAATTTTCTTCTCTGAGTTATCTGCCCTGCAGTAGTCTTGGTATTTATTTAGAAATATATTCTTCATCTCATCCCAAGTTTTAATGCTATCCCCACCAAGACCCATAAACCATTGAAGGGTTGCACATTTTAGGGTGGCACAAAATAGTTTTAACTTTTGGGATGTTGTGGAGTAGTCATAACTCCTACAAAGTACATCAAACTAAAATAAGAATGCATGAGGATATTTGATGGACAAACCATGAAAATTTGGTAAGGAATATGGGGTGGTGTTCTTCAATTGTGTTGTTCCATTAGGATCTCTGATATTGAATTCAAAGGTGACTGTCTCCTCATGGCTATTTCCTGTCACTACTTATTCTACCATTTTGGGACACCAAAGACGTAGTTCTTGTGCTACAGATGTGTTAGAGGTTGCTGCTACTATATCTTGGTTTTGAATTGGATTGGTTTGGAATTCGATGTCAATATGCCATTATATAATACGAGTAAGTGTTGTCTCTAGTGTAGGAATTTATTCTCTGACTGGATCAAGTTAAACCTTCTTAGGTTCTTCAGTTCTTATTCCTGAGGTTCCTCTTCTAGCTTTCTGATCCAAAAAGTATCTATAGAAGACTAAGGACAACTCAGAACTCACAGAAGCAATTCAGGAAGCTCAGAATGGCCTTAGCAGATAGAGAAAGGGAAAAAATTCAAAGTTCTCAAAAATCAATCAAAATGACATCATTACGAAGAGAGCATCACAATCTTTCCAAGGATGCAAATGACTCATAAAACAAAGTTACGGATCGAAAGATATTCGTGATCAAAGTTTGGTCAACCTAGCCTAGTCACCAGGGGATGAGTCAACATTTGTACTGTTGACATCAACATTAGTTCGAATGAAATCAACATTCGTACAACATACGTGGCACATGCAGGAGGTGACATGTGTCATGCTGATGTTAGCATGAAATCATCATGGTGACGTGGTAGAACCAAAGGCTACCACGTGTCACTCATATTTGGCCTTTTTAGGTCATTTTGTGGACCAGTAAAAATGTGCCATGTGGCAGTCCGTACAACCACATGGCATACCATATGGTGATGTGGTGGCTGACATGGAGACTGACGTGGTAGGTCATACGATGACATGGCAGGTGATGTTACAGTTGGTGATGTGGCCCAATGGTTGGATGCCATGTGGCCCAGTCATGGGCTGCCATGTAGCAGTGGGAAAATGCCCAATGACAACCCGAGAACTAATTTCCAAAAAAAATATATATCAAAAAGTTGGCGGGTCCACCAAATTCAGTGGGACCCCACTAAATATGGCACCAATGGACTATCTAGAACCCTCACTAAGTTTGGAAGAACAAACATATTCAAATATATACATATGTTACAACGAATACCCAAAAGGGGAGGCCCATAGGCTCGACCCCGTGACCTCCCCCTCTATACATGCCTTAACACATGCTTCGCTAAACAAATGACCAACATTTTACATTGATTACAAAGCTATTTTTTTTTTTTAAGGTGAATCTACCCAGTCCTGCCGAAAGGAGGCGCGCGAGGGTATAGATTGACACAAATTTTGAGACATTTTTTCAACATTTATTGCATGTTGTAGGGCACAAAAATTGAGAGAGAGTTTCTCTTGGGCCTAGTGTTATAGGATAAATTGGTAGGTGTGGACACTAACTGATCTCCCTAGATCCACCTAGATCTAGAACAAAACACACCAGAACATGACTCTTTCCTTAAGTTTTAAATATTGAATTTACTAACTAAAGAGGGATAGGTGACATACCGTTTAAACGCTGCTTCATCTCGCCATCGCCATCCTAGCTCCATTCCAACACTCATACAATCATGATCCTGCAAAATAACGCAACCAACCAAAGTGATAGTAATAGCATAAACTCAATATAAAACTATGTATGTGATCAAGGAATCATACAATAAAACACAACAAGCTTTATAGGAAAGAATCATATTACTGTATCATATTAAATGTGAAAGAGAGATTACAACCATG
>SNQJ01S0000332.1:0-21411 GCA_010110895.2 Picea sitchensis | reverse complement strand
CAACAAGCTTTATAGGAAAGAATCATATTACTGTATCATATTAAATGTGAAAGAGAGATTACAACCATGGCCTTGATGTCGTAAGGTCCCTTCCAACTGTCCTTCGTTCCCCACACACTTCCACTCCAAGAATTCTGAGAGCAGAGATCTGATAATATTCACAATCTATCTTGACAAAGTGGCTCATCTAGCCAAGCTAACAATCTCGAAAGCTCAATCCAATCCAAGCTCCAAAATCAAAATCTAAAAGCTCCAAAGCTCCATCTCATCCAAAGCTAATCCCAAAATCTAACTTTCTCCATGAGATCTCCTCTCCTTTTATAAGTTGAAGAGGATAAGATCAAGAGGTTAGGATGATCCCACTAAATCATGAAAGCGAGTAAGATCCAAACCATTCAGATGCCACCTCACCATGGAAGTTTCTCCTTCTAGAAGCATCGAGAAGATTCTAGTTTTCCGCACGTATGAGCATTTTCACACCCTGCCTATATAACAACCTGTGAACACTTCACGACCTAGATATGGTGCAGCCTGTAAAAATCAGGCATTTTCGCACCCTGCCTATATAGCAACTTGCAAACATCCTCTTTAATAGGGTTTTTACAAAGGAGAATGCAACTTCTTTTCTCAGGAAAAGTTCTTCTCCCTTCTTTCTTCAAGAACTCAGGCCACTGACCCCTCTGAAGGCAACATATAGGTTTACATCATTAACGGCCATAGGGATGACAAAAATAATGTGTAATAGAGAGCTCTCCAAAGTATGAAGTTAGAACATAGTGATAGCTGAAATACTTTTTTGAGTGTGTGTAGGGAACAAAGAACAGTCGGTTGGAAACCTGCCAACAAACAAGGAAATACAGTACAATAATATATCATCACTGAGGTAGGCATTCCCATACTTAGAATACAAATGACTCAAAGCATAAATGCCGACAGGTAAAGATCCATGTCAAGTAAGACAAGTCATGGCCACCAAACATACACTGTGGATCTATGCCGATATGACTCAAATATGAACATAGCCACCAAAAATACACTGTGGACCTATGTGTTAAAGACTCAAATTTGAACATAGCCATGAGACATACAATGTGGATCTATGTAACAGTACAAACTGAATATACTCCAACGCAACCTGGATCTGTCAGAAAATATCCAGGGTCTTCATCTCCACCACTCTATAGTACAAATCTAACCATGCGAATACATGTGCTGAAGTCGAACATGGTAGAAACCACTTGATTACCATTCATTAGTGTATACCGTTAACAAGTGCGAGGGAAATCACCATTAATATCAATGACTCCCAAGGTACTCTCGTACAATCCAACGAATGTGAATCAATGAGCTGAGGTCAAACACTCGATGAAATCTCTCGATTAGGGGTCGATAATGAAAACCCACTATAAAAAACGAGGAAACCTTCCATTGAGGCATGCAAGTTTCAAGGTACCAATTAGTTTCTAAGTATAATTCCTAGATAATGAGTTGAATTCGACAGGAAAAGACTCGTCACAGGAGGGCCTTAATGTATCCCACATCAATGACACGAAACAAGTAACGAGATTTGATGTAGATCAGAGTAACAAGTGATTCAGGACTGACTCATGGATGGCTGACGCAACAGAAGGATTAAAGACTACAGACATGGCCGATGCAATAGAAGGCTTTCCAGGCTGAACTTCTTTTTGAACATATTGACGACACAACAACTGTCTTGGAAAATACTGACTCAAGAACAGGGATCACAGACCAATTTGTAATCTTATAAAGGAGTATGACCAAGGGAAGAGCGGGTTTTCCAACCTAGACACAAATATATTTAAAATGTGTCATGTTCAAAGGTGACTTTTCCATGGAATACAGGTTTAGACACATTTCTTTCCCAAATTTCCCCCCACCATTTTTGGTGAGTACCTCTTTATTTTTACGCAAGCTTGAGGAGGATAACATATGCTTGTCAATTTAAGCTCATCCTTTGGATGAATCCCTCAGAGTATGTTTAACAAACCCTAAGAAGGAGTGGTTCGGTCCCACATGGGCCTTTCGATGTTTTTTTAACGAGTCCAAAGAAAGAAAACTCAGGGGTTTTTTATGTTTAGAGAGTCTGAAAAACACTTAAAGAGAACTCTCTCAGTTCCTTTTTTGTAAAGTAGTTTGATGAGACCAAAAAAGAGATAAACTATCGCTCAATAGATGTTTTCTTCAAATACTTTAATGAGCGTGAAGAGAACAAGTTCACTCGACAATCTTTTCATGTTTAGAGAGTCTAAAAAGAGCTTAAAGGGAACTCCAGGGGGTTCCTTTTTCATATAACATTTACGAGTCTGAAAAAGTGATAAAAGTTTACTTGGTTACATTCTCATTGATTTACGAGCATAAGAAAGGACAAATATTAAGCTCGGTAACTTATTCTCATATATTTACGAGCACGAGAAAGCACGAAGACTAAGCTCGTGATTGTTTTCATTTTTATGCAAGCTTTAAAACAAAACAAAACTATGCTTGGGATAGATTTTATTTTTTACACAAGCTTAAAAACTAAAAAAAACTATGCTTGGGCCTGGTTTCATTTTTACACAAGATTGAACCAGAGGAAACTATGCTTGAGGTAGGTGGTTTCATTTTTACACAAGCTTGAACCATAGAAAACTATGCTTGAACTTCCCAACACATAACAAAGGTATGGTCAGTACTTAGCCCCCAACTTAAGAAGCTAGTGACTCAACTTCAGCATGAAGTCCAGAGCCTGAGGCAAATGCGCCCCAATCTTCATTTCATCCAATTGAAAAGGAGCATGAAATGAAGCTTCAATTATTAGACAAAGGACTTGACTCAAATAGAGAGGGGGAAAACTATTTCATTTTTTAACGTGCTTGATACAGAAACAAGAACTATGCTCGTAACCTCTGTTTCATTTTTTAATGAGGTTGCCACAGAGATGAAAAAACTATCCTCGTAAGTGGTTTCATTTTTTAACAAGCCTAAAAACAAAAAACCATGCTCAAAGACCTCTGTTTCATTTTTTAACGAGGTTGCCTCAGAGACGCAAAAACTATCCTCGAAAGTGGTTTCATTTTTTAACGATCTTGAAATAAAAAACCATGCTCAAAGACCTCTATTTCATTTTTTAACGAGGTTGCCTCAGAGACGCAAAAACTATCCTCGAAGTCTCTCTTCTTGATCATGGATTCCAAGAGGACAATGCTCCAGAATGACACCATGTCAAGGGACAAAACTCGGTCATGGCTTCCAAGAGGTCTTCACTGGAAGGAAGAAACACACTCTGGAAGGACACCATGTCGAGGGTCACGACAGGAGTAAAGATATCAGGCTCTAACAACCCTATTGAAGAGATCACCATGTCAACTACTGGATCTAAGTCATCAGAAGTTGAAGCCATGGGAGACAACGCCACATAATTGACCTGTGGCGGGGGCGATACCATCTACATATAAGAACCATTTAGAGAGGCAATCCAGTCGGGGTCAATGAATGAAAGTTGATCAACAATCACAACTTGTCCATTGTGAGGGAAATATATCACATGAAAAAGAGCAGACACAATAGCTTTCATGGTATAGACATAATCGCGCCCAAGGAGTAAAGAGAAATCCAAGGGGTCTTGGACTACCATAACGTCAATAAAGACAGTTTTCCCTCCCAAAGTTACAGGAAACTGAGGAAGGGTCCCTAAAGGTTGACTAGTTCTTCTGTTAAAAGATAACAGATTCTACGTAACCGACACAAGCTGAGGAAAACCCAAATCTTGCCAAGCAAAACAAGACAAAATACTAATGGATGCACCTTCATCTATCAATGTCTGAGGAACGTCTCGACCACAAACCTGTACTGTAATCTGAAAAGGAATGTGAGAGGGAAGACGAGGTCCAGTTAGCACACCCCAATCAAAATGGATGGCCTCATTACTTGGAGGGGGTTCCATGAGAGAAGGAGGAATAGCCTCCGGTAGGGTAGATTCTATATCAATGAGAAAAACATGGGTAGTATCAGGTTTACTCTCTAGCGGGAGAGTAGGATCGATAGATGGAGAGATCAGATCGACTGCTTGGGTTTCATTCTCCAAGGGGAGACTGGGGTTGACAGGTGGAAACAGATCGACCACTTGGGTGACACTCTCTAACGGGAGAGTGGGATCAACCGAGGATGGTATCGGATCAACCACTTTAGTTTCACTCTTAGAGCGGAGAACGAGATTGATCGAGGATGGTATCGGATCAACCACTTTGTCAACACTCTCTAAAGGGAGAGTGGGATTGTCCTAAGATGGGATTGGATTGACCACTTTGTCAACTGGTTCAATCAAGGGCGTGACCAGATTGATGACATGATCAACCAGATTGATCGACAGAGGCACCAGATTAATCATTCCATCAAATACAGGTGGGTTGAGAGTAAGATTGCAATAAGAACTGGAAGTTGAGGCTGGGAAATAGTCATGTCTTCTAGGAATTTCGAGGCTTCATCCATACAAGGGAAAAGGTGATTTAGATGACTCCCTTTGCATAACATGCACGAGAACTTGAATCTATTTTTTCTTCTTCCCAACTATATCGTGACTAGTTGACGGGAGGTCATCAACATGTTGTTCAGAGGCTAACGACATGGGTTGGCGAGGGTGTGTAGACCATGCTTCTATAACCTTGGATAGACTAGGGAAATCCTTAAGAAGATGGCTACCCTTACAAAGGCTGCAAGGGTACTTGGGCTTACGAGTTTTTGGGGTGATCTTGACATCATCAACACTCCCAACATGATTAACATTAACTGGTTGTTTTCCAACATGTTTGACAGTGGTTGGAGTGTGGATCCTTGCTTATTTTTCTTCTTATTATTCTTCCTTTTCTTCTTCTTCTTATCCACCGAGTTACTAGCTTTGGAGCTTTCACTCGACAAAGAAGATGAAATGGAAGAATACCTTGCAAGTGAAGAAGGCGAAGAAGATCTTACTGGTGAAGAAGGCGAAGGATCAACATGAGGTTGATGCTCTTGGGGGGAAGTTCTTATGACCAAAGAACTTACTGCATTCGGTATTACCTGAGTGGAAAACAACCATATCGGTAATCCAATTGTGAGACCTGGAAGCCTCAAAGTAGCGATGTGAGGAGGACCAATGTTTTCGTAAGAAGGAAAAACAAAAGGTTCCCTAGAGAAGAGGTTCCTTCATTGGTCATTTCAGGAACTGACGCCATTAAAAACAAAAATCCAATCTAGAGTCCACTAGGGAAAATAAGGATCACACGCTAGAAATCTAGTAAGCAAGAAAGCAAACAAAGCCTTCTCACAATGAGCACACTAGTTGGTGATGAAATCCAACGTCACGAGAACAAAGTAAGAAGGGGATGAGATAGAGCGGGTAGAAAAGTTACGTTGACGACCTTCTTAACAGAATTACACCTTGGTGCAAGCTCCCACACATAATCATGGGTATATCCTCCAAGGAGCCCGAGTGAGTTTGGCCAACTTCGATTCCAGGTACCGTGAAGACTTTCCCCTCCACAGTCACCTTGTGTAAAGACCCTAAAACAACAGGCCACTAAGGTTACCAATGACTATAGTGATTCCTGGGGAAACAGTCGACAGCAGGGATGATTTTAAGGATGGAAATTTATTTTAAAATGTAGAAACCTTGGCGAATCTTACTAATCCTTCATATTCCAACTATAATTTTTTGGCGATATTTTTGTAAATATATTCAAATTTCTAAGGATTTTATATAGTTTATATAAATTTTTGGCGATTTTTAAGGTATAATAATTTTATCCTATAGAATTTGGGTGAATTATTTTTAGAATAACGAATATTGTTTTGGGAAAAACCATGGAAAATTAGCCCATGAGTGAAATTTAGCCCCTAAAATCATCCTTGGGACTCGACAGTCTGATCCATGCCCAAGGGCAGGGTATCTAGCCTGAAATCAACTTGAAAGGCTTCCACTCATCATTGTGGGTATGCCTTCAAGTGACACCCATAATACGCACAATCTCTACACCAAGACCAACAAAGCAGGGTGAGTAACTCTGTCAGTATTAATGCGACCTCGTGATTGACTCTTGTGTGAGAAGGGATTCCCAGGACAAAATGTAGTAAGTGGATTTAACTCTCCCTATCATAAGATACTATGTTTGTTTGCAGCTTTGGAAAGTTATCTTTCACACCTATTCCAAAGCCCTACAACTAAGCTAATGTAGGTTTGCTACCAGAAAATATAAAAATGTCTAATCAATTTTTATAAGCGCTTTATTTTTTAAGGCTGTTGTTACTCAAAAGGAAAATGGCATGGACAATATGTTGTTTTGACCGACTCGAAAGTTATGAAAAGAGATGAAGATGCAATCTTTTAATTTTGATGAAAGCTATGCTACGAGAAGGAGAAAACATTTATCATTCCCACATGCACGATGTCCCGAAATATTAAAACTCATCAATATCAATATCTTCAAAAATGATTCAAAGAGACTGTATACCAATACACGATCCATTCCCCCCCCTTGGCCATGAGGGGGATTTGTTTTTAGAATTTAAGACCAAAAAATGCCAAGGATCATGCAATTTCGCTACTTCAAATGCAAGGATGCCCCCAATCTAATATAAACCAAGAAATTAAATCTTTTTGTTTCAAAAATTTCACTAAAAGCAATAAAGAACTTTCTTAAAACAAAGAAACCCAAACTAAAAGTTTTCTTTTAAAGTGAACTATTCAGAAGAAATCTGATCTTTCCCTAAACAGTCCTAAAGAAAACACACGCTTTGTAATTGAAAGACACTCAAAGAAAGAGACTAATCCTTCAAAACCAAACAAAGCAAAGATGGCTAAAAGCAATTCAAAGAATGTCAAGCAGACTGTAAACAGATCAATATAGGATCCAAAAGTTCAATCCAGTTGATCAAAGAAAACCTAGGCATCAAAATATAGGAAAGCCTAATTCCAAACAAAAATTTCAAATGGGTTCGCAGCCTAGCTATAGGGTGCAGTGCGAAAATCAGTGGAGTTTGTAGGCTGGACATAGGTAGGGTGTGAACATGTCGCATTGGATTACACAGTAGGGTGAGAAATTAAGAGGTTTATCAGGATGTAGACTAGTATAGTGCGAGACTACTTGAAATCAAAGAGAATTTGAAAAAGGACAAAAGAGTCTAAGTGAACTTTTAGATCTAGAGAGTCTGGATGGATATCCCACAGACTCAGAAATCATAAAACAAGCAATCAAAGTAAGGGAAACTAGACTAACTAGGAAACAATTCGTTCCCCAGTGGATTCACCAATTTTGTTATAGGATAAATCAGTAGGTGCGGACACTAACTGATCTCCCTAGATCCACCTAGATCTAGAACAAAACACATCAGAACATGACACTTTCCTTAAGTTTTAAATATTGAATTTACTAACTAAAGAGGGATAGGTGACATACCGTTTAAACGCCCCTTCCTCTCACCATCGCCATCCTAGCTCCATTCCAACACTCATACAATGATGATCTTGCAAAAGAATGCAACCAACCAAAGTGATAGATAAACTCAATATAAACCTATGTATGTGATCAAGGAATCATACAATAAAACACAACAAGCTTTATAGGAAAGAATCATATTACTGTATCATATTAAATGTGAAAGAGAGATTACAACCATGGCCTTGATGTCATAAGGTCCCTTCCAACTGTCCTTCATTCCCCACAGACTTCCACTCCAAGAATTCTGAGAGCATAGATATGATAATATTCAAAATCCATCTTCACAAAGTGGCTCATCTAGCCAAGCTAACAATCTCCAAAGCTCAATCCAATCCAAGCTCCAAAATCAAAAGCTAAAATCTCCAAAGCTCCATCTCATGCAAAGATAATCCCAAAAGATAACTTTCTCCATGAGACCTCCTCTCCTTTTATAAGTTGAAGAGGATAAGGTGAGGAGGTTAGGATGATCCCACTAAATCATGAAAGAGAGTAAGATCCAAACCATTCAGATGCCACCTCACCATGGAAGTTTCTCCTTCTAGAAGCATCAAGAAGATGCTCGTTTTTCCCACGTATGAGCATTTTTTGTACCCTGCCTATATAGAAACCTGTGAACACTTCACGACCTAGATATGGTGAAGCTTGCAAAAATTAGGCATTTTCGCACCCTGCCTATATATAAACCTGTGAACATCCTCTTTAATAGGGTTTTTACAAAGGAGAATGCAACTTCTTTTCTCAGGAAAAGTTCTTCTCCCTTCTTTTTTCAAGAACACAGGCCACTGACCCCTCTAAAGGAAACAAATAGTTTTACATCATTAACGGTCATAGGGATGCCGAAAATAATGTGTAACACCTGGGAGTGCCAGAGTCGAATCAAAGCATGGAGACAATCATTTTTGGGTAATTGGACGCCATGATTTCAGTGTCTATTTTTTGATCTGAGCAAAGCTTATGCAACTTGATTTCAGAATGAGGTATGCTTATGTATTTTGCCAAATTCTTTTGCTGAGCTAATAAAAAGGCCTACCCATTTGAGAGCAGGACCCAGAGATGTAGTCCACCAGGGACAAACTTTGTTATTGAGTTTTTGTGTTCATATTTAATTCTTATATATCTTCATTATTGAGCTTTTCCTTGTTTAAATGGTGTACTTTAATTTATTCTCATTTAATGCAATTCTTTATAAGTCACTTCGATGAAAAGATCCCGGATCATGTTGGTATCAGAGCAACCATATTTGACTTTATTTGTTGAGTGTGAATGCTTACTAGGGCCAAGCATGAACATGGTGAATGAACTCTTAAGACTTTCAATCCTGGAGTTGTTCTTGCATCTTGAAGGAAGAAAATAGAAGAAGAGGACAAGCGTGCTGAACAGGAGAAAAACTTACATATGGTATTTTATCGCATGTTAGAAATGGTCGAACGAATGTATGGAGACTATGAGAAGAGAATGAAGAAAAAATGGAAGAAAAAGGAATCACATGCTGATGATGATGCTTCAGTAAATCAAGGGGCTGGAGGAGACCCTCTCGAGCCTCCATCTTCACCATCAAGTTCTAGTTCTTCTTCCTCTGAGCATTCTCATCATTCTCATCATTCTAGCCATAAAGCCTCTTTTAAGAAACCATTATTAAAGCCTGATGTAAAATTTTATTTACCTATGTTTAATGGAGATGCTAATTCTGAAAAGCTAGATAATTGGATCCAATAGTGTAATACCCCAAGACCGATCCCCTGTTGAACTGTAAATTTTTCTATAGGGTGGTGAGCCGAGTGGTTATAAGCTGAGAGGATTATGTGTTTATTAGGCTTGTGAGCCAGATGCCAAGGCTAGGAGCCTTATTTTGTATATGTAATCATGCAGATTATTAATAAAATATAAACATCGCTGTGTGTAGACTGACCACGAAGAAAGAGTGATGGGGGACTAAGCTTCCATAAGGATAGATAAGGGAGAGGGGGAATGTTGGAAGAGGGGCTAATATTGAGGGCTTAAGTCCTTGAGATAATAATTTATTATTATTCCAAATTGGTGTGAAAGGTATATTTTTATCCTAAGTTCCTGGAAAAGGGAACGCATACTTGTTGGAGTGCATGCAACTTCATGGGCGACATGTGTCGGCCCAGGCACATGCAATTTAACCCAAGAATTGAGCCGTGATGGGGGTTCGACCTCCCACTCTCCATCCTTCATCTCAACTTGTGGGTGTCCATCATCGACCTCTATAATTTCCTTATTGCGCACCCGGAAACTCCATGGACCATCCTGTGCCTTTTCTAGAACCGATGCACCTGGGTAGTCTCCTGAGTGTGCTGCATCTTAGCATATGACTGTTACCATTTTGGGAGTCCCTACCCATTTTCCCAGTTTTCTTTGGTGGTCACGTCGATCCTTGAAAGAGTGTGGCTTGCTCTCATTGTCTGTTCCTTGCTGAGCCTTGTTGTTGTGTCCTCACTGTGTTGGAATTGAGTTGAAGAAGCAGGTTGTCAGGCCTATGAGGAACTCCCTGTAGGTGAGAGAGTGTGCTGAGGAAGTGATATATCCTAGAAGGGGTCTTGTAGCTTCTATAGAGATTTGAGAATTCCAGTTCGGCCTGTTGCTGAAGCCCAAGGCAAGGGAGGTGAAGCAACTGATGGACTGTAGGACAATGAAGGTGTATACTCCTGGGGTGGGACAGGCATGTGGGGAATGGGAGTCTATTATCAGTGGGTGTAAGTGAATCCTGGGAGAGAATCCTTCCTCTGTAACTGTGTGGCTTCCCTATTGACCTTGCCTAGCCTAGGAATCCCTTACTAGTGGAGCTTAGTCCCAGCTCGAGGGTGACCTACTGCTGAGAGTGATGAGCAACGCAGTCTAAGGCTGGGAGGTTCATGGAAGGTATGCACGCAGTTGGTGGTTTTACCCATCATTCTAAAAGATAAGTATCAGTTTGTGCTTAATTTATATTTTTTGCATGTCTGTGATGCTTGTATGTTATCATGAATTTCGTTGCGTAGATGAATTATTGTTAATTCCATTAATTCTGTATGATAGCAGTAATTATGTGTTTACTCTTTGTTAAGTCATTTAACTTCATTTAAATGAATATTATATAAGTGTTATTCCGCAGTAGCATTGCCTGACCTGGTGGCAGCTGGGGACGTTACATTTTGGTATCAGAGCTCAAGGTTTCAACACTGAGCTTGGATGAGTCGGATAAGTGTCTTTGGACCCAAGGTTTCAAGTAGAAATTGTGTTAAGAGGAACCAATTTCGAATCTTAGAATGTTTTTGAGTGCCAAGTGGTTACTTGGCCGTGTTGCGAAGCTCAAGAGTAGTAGCGGTAGAATAAACCCTAGCCAGTGTGGTATTTGGCCATAGAGAGAGAGAGAGAGCTCAACACTTGGGGTGTGGGAGCTGTAGGATCTATTCGGAAGGAATGGAAAAACCTTTACGACTGTCAGATCTGGAGAAAGTGCAGAAGGGTTAACCTGGAAGCCCTTCAAACTTCGCGACATCAGAGAATATTTATGCAAAGATAGGAGAAAGGATGAGAACTGAAGCGTCAAAGTCCTGAAAGATATCTACACCACATATCGTAGGAAAATATCTTGACCATTGGATCAAGCAATGGAGTAGATCGTGATTTTGGATTTCGAGAGAATTAAAGTATGTTGAGGGGATAACTTCCGAAGTTCAAAGTTTCAAAGCGAGAGTAGGTGTGGTGGGGCCGAATGACGTTGCCAGAGGTGATGTGGACCTTCCTAGACATTCCACGTTGCACCACCTGAGTTGGTGACATCTGTACCATGTATACCTAGGGTTAGGAATTTCAGAAGTTGAATGATAAAAAGGAAGCAAGTGTGAGAACTTCTGAAGTCCCGAAGCTTTGATCTTCCGAAGTCCCAATGATCTGAAAATAGAAGGTTGACTTGTTATGCTATGCAAGCACCCTCTACTTCATAAAAATAAACTTTACGGGACCTTGCTTCATGTGTTAAAATATGCAAGATAAACTTATGTGTTAAGTTCATGTATCTTCTTGTAAATGCTTATGTGTGAGGATATGTTCTTTTAAATGGTTATATATGTACTTTCAATAAATACACAACAACATAACTTGCAGCAAATAAACCATCAAACTCACAACAATAACAAGATGATAAAGAAGTTCACCCCCCTCCGGGCTACATCTCCTTGAGCCTCCATCAATGGACTTGGCTCTCTGGGATTAATTTGTCAAAAGTTATTTTACAAGATGCTGCTCAACTCCAATGGAAAAAAATACTGTACCATTGATATCAGAACACATAAAAACCCCAAAAATGACTAATAGAACTTTGAAAACGGATCATGGCTCATCCGGGCATGACCTCTTCTACATGTGGCCATAAGCTTCACTGAGATTCTCTTTGGAAAAAACACCTGTAAAAGTCCTCAAAAGCCTCTGAAACCTGTCCCAATGTGTTCAGATCATATCAATTATCCAAAAATGATTATTCAATCACAGAAAACAAACATAGGCTCACCAAAATATGTCCTCAATCAATGAGGGCTTCAAACTCCCTGGAGCTTGCTAAAACTTCAATGGTAAAAAACTTGTAGAAGAAGTCTTCAAATGGACTTGATAACAGTGCCAATGGATCCAAGACATCCAGAAACCCCTAGCTGGGCTTTTACGGCACCTCAATCGGCCAAAAGATGAAGAAGTTAGGCCTCCTCCATTTTCCTCCTTCAACCTTGTTGAAACTGGTTCGCCAAAACGCACCTCTATGTGCTTGAACCAAGAACATGCTCCAAATCCGTGTTTAAACCCAGCACATGCATGCAACCAAATAACTGTGCAAACTGTAGGACGGTTAGGGCGCCTCCAGCCCCTAACCGCCTAGCACTCGGGCATATGGGGTCATACGACCATGCTCTATGGAAAAAAGGGCTAACGGTTTGAAACCGTTTTAAACACCCCGTGCTCTCTAGTTGTGGTCACATGGGGCATAATAGGACCACAGGCTCCAAAGAGTAACCGTTCTCCAACCGTTTGAAACCACCTGTTTTAAAAACGCGCGTCCCCATAATACAAAGGGTATGGGCATATGCAGTATAGTAAAAACCACGGGCTATAAACCCTGCACACCATTCCACATATGGTTATATTATATATATCCCATACGATCGAGTTTTGAGTTATGGTTTATATTCCCGCGCGATAAATAAATTCATGGTCACATATCAAGTGATATGACCACGGGTCGGGGCTAAGCCCTGGCCCGACCCCCCGCCAAACTTTACAATTGGTAAATTTAAATACAATTAAAATCGTATATGTTACAAGTAACATCGTGTGGCCTATTGGCACGACAGACTTTGTTAAAATGATTATCAAAGGGGGAGGTCACCGGTTCAAATCCGTTCGGCTCCACAAAATTTTAAACAACAAACCAATAAACCATTAGCCAATAAAGGGGTGCCATGTGGCAGCCCATGACCGGGCCACGTGGCACCTTACCATTCACCCAAATGATGCCACGTGTCACAATAACATTCACCCAATTGTCAGCTAATCACAAACCGCCATGTCAGCAGGTGCCATGTCACCATATGGTCACCACATCAGCATGTACGGACTCTGCCACGTCATCCTATACGGACTGTACGGACTGTACAGTCAGCATCCATTTTTTTTCCCTGTTTAACGATTCAAACAGATCGCAATATCTCTCGCTACTGACGTCCGTTTGAGATGAAACAAGTTGCGTTGGGTTTGTGATGACGAGGGCTACGCTCACATTCGTTTTGAAGCAATTCTGAGAACATTGATTTTTGAGCTAAAATTTGACCCCTGGTCCAGATTTTGATCACCCAAAGTTATGAAGACCCGAAGTCCCATAACTTAGAGACCTGAAGTTCCATAGTGTGTGTCCCCCATAGGATGCTAGGTAGACATGAACCGTTGATCCACCCTACTTCGTGAGTTCGTTAATTCGGAAATCCGAGAGTCTGTTGTGATGTATTATGACGACTTCGGAACCCGAAGTCCCGATTAAGCACCTATCGATCTAGCGCTTGGTCATAGCTCGTGGTCGCAGGGGTTGGGGCTAAGAGAAAAGGGATAAGGACTAAATTTTTACAGAGCCGAGCAGATCTTGAAAAATTCATGAAATCTAAACGTTTCTTAAAACAAATTCGGTTTATGAATGCTGTGGAAATTGTTAAGGAATGATGGCCTGACAAATTTTGGTTGACTGCACATTGTGTTTGCAGAGTTCAACGAGTCTTAGGATCATAGGGAATTACCACTAAGTGTAAAGAAATGGAGGAGGCACATAATTATTCCATTTCAGAGAATGAAATAAACAGAATGGATGTCCATTTAGGAGCGGAAGAATCAAACTCCAATGGGCACATAGAAGAGATGGATAAGGAAGGGCATATGATGAAAATCATTGAAAGATTACAGAAAGATTCCCAGGCTCACCGAGATGATAAAAAAAATATCATGAAAGCCAGGGATCAACAGGGAGAATTCAACTTGAAGTGGATGCAGAGCCTGGAAAGGATTGAAAAGAAATTGGGTAAGGAGAGTGACTCAAGAAAAACAGGGAGTCGTAGGATCCCTGAGAAGAAAAGAACATCAAGAAGTGTTAGCAGGCATCATCATTACTCACCAAAACATTCGAATAAGGAGGTACACAAAAGTTCAAGCCCATCTCCTACTAGAAAACATAGGAGATTTGGAGTAAATGAACTAAAGGGAGATATGAACAAGATTAAGCCTCCCACGTTTGATGGAGAGCACCAGAAGGAGGAAGATGTCGAGACACGATTGCTTGGCTTGAGGAAATACTTCCAATTGTAGAATTACTCCTCTCGTGCAGAAGGAAAAATTGCAATGTATCAAATGAAAATGAAGGAATCCATGTGGTGGGATCAACTTGTGCAGGTGCAACACATTAGAGAGAAGGATATCACTTGGAAAGAATTCAATAAATATTTCGATAAGAAATATTTGACTAAAAGATATTATGACAAAAAGATGAAAGAGTTCTTTGAACTCAAGCTATGCAACATGACCATTGATGAATACAGGCAAAGATTTTTGGAATTGATGAAGTATGTTCTGTTCATCAAGGATGAGACTGTCAAGATTCAAAGGTATATAAGTGGATTTCCACCTTCCATTGGTGACAAGATTCAATATGATGACCCTAATACTATGGAAGAAACGATAAGGAGGGATAAATTGTTATATGAACAACAAAGAGAAAAGTCTACCTTCCAGAAGGCTTGGGAAGACAAGAAGAAGTTGAAGAAAGAGCAGAGGCAGAAGGGAAACAAGCCTTCCTTTTTTAGAAATAGTCCTTAGGGACAACCATATTTTAGAGAGCCCAGGAAGGCTGAAGTGGGTGGGAAAATGCCAAGACCGCCACCTATGGAATGTTGGGGTTGTAAAGGGAACCATAGGTACAGCGATTGCCCCCACATAAATGACAAGGTGAGAGCTGTCCATAATGTACAATAGGCTGAAAAAGTGGAGGAGATGGGCAGTATAATGCCAAGGATCTGCGCATCTTTGAACAACAAGCACGATGTATATTAGTCGTACATGATTGAAGTGGAAGGTATGATCAACAACCATGCCTTTACTATTTTAATTGATTCATGGGCTAGCCATAGTTATATAGATCCTAGAGTGGTGGAAAGTTTGCAATTGTCGAGAAGAAAACATGGAAAATCTTGGTTAGTGCAGCTGGCAACAAGAACCAAGAGAAAGTTTATGGAGTTGGTTAAGTACTATCATGTGGACATGAATGGACTAAGCACAAAGGTTGAATTGAACATTCTACTTTTAGGTTCTTATGACTGTCTAATTGGGATGTATTAGTTGGAACAACACCATTCCATCTTGGAATTTCATAATAAGGCATTCACTTTCCTGGATGAGGAAGGAAATCAAAAAATAGTCCAAGTAATTCCTAGAGATGTTGCTGTCAGAGAAATTTCAGCAATGCAGCTGAAGAAGTGCTTCAGGAAAGGTTGTCAATTATTTGCAGCCCACTTGGAGGAAGTACCTGAGGATAATGTGTCAAAGATCGAAGACTATGTGGTACTAAAGGAGTTTGAGGATATATTTCAGGAGGTACCCGGAATACCTCTAAAAAGAGATATTGACTTTTTGTAAACTTGATTCCTAGAGCAGCTCCAGTGTCAAAATCTCCTTACAGAATGAGTACACCAGAGATGAAAGAGATGCAATTGCAGCTTGAGGAGCTCTCAAGGAAGGGCTATATATGCCTAAGCGTGTCACCTTGGGGTGCCCTGGTCTTGTTCATGAAGAAGAAGGACAAGACATTGAGATTGTGTATTGATTTCAGACAGTTGAACAAAGTGACTGTTAATAACAAGTATCCTCTGTCGAGGATCGATGATCTCTTTAATAAATTGAAGGATGCCAAGATATTTTCAAAGATAGATCTCAGGTCAGGATATCAACAGGTAAGAATAAACCATAGATGATTTTAGGGGCTAAATTTCGCTCATGGGATAATTTTCCATGGTTTTTCCAAAAAAGAGATTCGCTATTTTAAAAATGATTCGCCCAAATTCTATAGGATAAAATTATTTTACCTTAAAAATCGCCAAAAATTTATAAAAACTATATAGAATCCTTAGAAATTTGAATATTTTTACAAAAATATCGCCAAACATTTATAGTTGGCATATGAAGGATTAGTAAGATTCGCCAAGGTTTCTACATTTTAAAATAAATTTCCATCCTTAAAATCATCCCTGGAATAAAAGATGCTGACATAAGTAAGACTGCCTTCAGAACAAGGTATGGTCACTATGAATTCACAGTGGTTCCATTTGGGTTATCAAATGCACCTGCTTTTTTATGTGCCTAATGAATGGTGTATTCAGGGACTATCTGGACAAGTTTGTCATAGTATTTTTGGATGAAATCCTGGTGTATTCCAATTCGGAGGAAGAGCATGAACAACATCTGAGGATGGTGCTGCAAGTTCTAAGAGAGCACCAACTGTATGCCAAGTTGAGAAAATGCTCTTTTTATAAAAAACAAATCCATTACTTGGGGCATATCATTTTAGAGGATGGGATAGCTATAGATATTGAGAAGATTGAGGCCATTAGAGAATGGTCAACGCCTAAAACCATGACAAAAGTTAGATCCTTTATGGGTCTAGTTGGCTATTATAGAAGGTTCATTGCAGGATTCTCAAGGATAGCTCACCCTTTCAATTCCTTTCAAAGGAAGGAGAAGAAATTTCAGTGGACATAAAAATGTGAGAGAAGCTTCTAGCGATTGAAGCAGCTGTTAACCAGTGCTACAATCCTGAGGATCGCAGACCCAAATGAATATTTCATGGTGTGAACAGATGCATGCAAAGAAGGACTAGGAGGAGTCCTCAATCACGATGGATTTGTAATATGTTATGAATCCTGGAAGTTGAAAGTTCACGAAAATAACTACGCAACTCATGATTTGGAGTTGGCGGCCATTGTTCACGCTCTGAGGAAATGGAGACATTACACCATGGGAAGAAGGTTTGAATTGAAGGCAGACCATATCGGTCTGGAGTAATTGTTTGATCAACCAACCTTGAATGCTAGGCATAGTAGGTGGTTGGATTTTCTTTATGAGTATGATTTTGATATCAAACATATCAAAGGGAAGGAGAATAATGTGGTTGATGCACTCAGTAAGAGAGTACACGAATTACATGCTATGACCATTAACATGTATCAAACCGATATAAAGGGCATAGTTTTGGAAACTACAAGCGAAGAATTGCAGTACAGGGAATTGGTAGCGAAGCTACAACAAGGTAAGACGCTGCAAGGAGTGGAAGATTATAAGCTTGGAGCTGATGGAACACTCATGTACAAAAACAAATTTTATGTACCTAATGTCCAATATTTGAAACTTGTGATTCGTAAAGTAATGCATAACGTGCCTTATGATGGGCACCCTAGATATCAGAAGACTGTGGTAGCAATCAAGAGCTATTACTTTTGGCCAGGTATGAAGAAAGAAATTGCAGAATACATTGCCAGATGTATGGAATGCCAGAAGGTTAAAGCTAAGCATAGGAACCCAACCAGGTTGCTACAACCTTTACCCATTCCTGAGTGGAAGTGGGAAGTGGTGACAATGGATTTCATCACAGGATTGCCCAGAACCAACAAGCAACATGATTTAATCATGGTGGTGGTGGACAAGCTTATGAAAGCTTCCAATTTTATTTCGTTAAAGACTACTCACAAGGAAGCAGATGTTTCTGACATATTTATGAATGAAGTGGCACGATTACATGGAATTCCCAAGAAAATTGTGTTTGACAGAGACCCGAAATTTACCTCAAATTTCTCGAAAGGGTTATTCAAGGGGTTTAGAACGAATCTGAACTTCAGTAAAACCTATCATCCTTAGTTGGATGGGAAGATAGAGTGGGTGAATCGAGTAATAGAAGACATACTGAGGATGTATGTGATGGAAAAACCATCGAAATGGGAAGACTACCTACATTTGGTAGAGTTTGCCTACAACAATGGGTTTCAAGAATCATTGAAGATGAACCCATTTGAAGCGCTTTACGACAGAAAGTGAAGCACTCCAGTAAGCTGGGATAACCCAACTGATAGAGCAGTAGTTGGGACAAAGTTGCTCAAGGAAATGGAAGAGCAAATGTTAAATATTAAGGAGAATTTAAAGGCTACCCAAGACAGGCAGAAGAGTTATGCTGATAAAAATAGAACCCACAAAGAGTTAAAAGTGGGTGACCATGTTTTCCTAAAAGTAAAAGCTAATAGAATTTCCTTGAAGCTAGGAAACTGCTCCAAGTTGGCAGCCAAATTTTGTGGGCCATTTGAAATCCTAGAAAGGATTGGGCTAGTTGCATATATGTTTGTATTACCTACATCCATGACTGTACATAATGTGTTTCATAATTCATTGCTTAAGAAATATATACCTGATGCTAATCATGTTATCGATTGGAATGTGATTAAGGTGGAACAAGAAGGTGTCTTACAAGTGCATCATGTGCACATATTGGAATGAAAAAGAAAACAACTCCGGAATCGAGCCATAAGGCTTGTAAAGGTCTAGTGGACCTGGTACGATCCTGAGGACGTGACATGGGAGCATGAGGATGCTATGCGGGCAGAATACCCACATCTTTTTGAAGATTTTGGAAATCTTGTTGATGCTGTGAAAAAGTTGCACTAAGGATGGTGCAAAAATAAGGGGATGGGATTGTAATACCTCGAGACTGAGCCCCTGCTAAATTGTAAACTTTTCTATAGGCTGGTGAGCCAAGTGGTTATAAGATGAGAGGATTATGTGTTTATTAGACTGGTGAGCCAAATGCCAAGGCCATGAGCCTGATTTTGTATATGTAATCATGCAGATTATTAATACAATATAAACATCACTACGTGTAGACTGACCATGAAGAAAGAGTGATGGGGGAATAAGATTCCACAAGGATAGGTAAGGGAGAGGGGGCTGAAAGGTTGGAAGAGGGGCTAATCTTGAGGGCTTAAGTCCTTGAGATAATAGTTTATTATTATTCCAAAGTGGTGTGAAAGGTATATTTTTATCCTAATTTCCTGGAAAAGGGAACACATACTTGCTGGAGTGCATGCAGCTTCATGGGCGAAATGTGTTGGCCCAGGCACATGCGATTTAACCCAAGAATTAAGCTGTGATGGGGGTTCGACCTCCAAATATCCATCCTTCATCTGAGCTCGCGGGTGTCCATTGTCGACTTCTTTAATTTCCTTATCGCGCACCCAGAAACCAGTGGAAACTCCATGGACCATCCTGTGCCTTTTGTAGAAATGACGCACCCGAGTAATCACCTAAGTGTGCTACATCTTAGCGTTTGACTGTTACCTTTTTGGGAGTCCCTACCCATTTTTCCAGTTGTCTGTTATGGTGACGTTGATACTTGAATGAGTGTGGCTTGTTCTTGTTTTCTGTTCCTTGCTGAGCCTTGTTGTTGTGTCCTCACTGTGCTAGAACTGAGTTGAAGAAGCAGGTTGTCAAGCTTGTGAGAAAATATCACCAGGTGAGAGAGTGTGATGAGGAAGTGAGATCTCTTGGAAGGGGTCCTATAACTGCTACAAAGATTAGAGAATTCCAGTTCGACCTGTTTCTGAAGCCCAAGGCAAGGGAGGTGAAGCAGCCGATGGAATGTAGGACAATGAAGTTGTATACTCCTGGGGTGGGACAGGCATGTGGGGAATGAGAGTTTGTGAGAATTGGGCATAAATGAATCATGGGAGAGAATCCTTCATCTGTAACTATGTGACATCCCTATTGACCTTGCCTAGCCTAGGAACCCCTTACCAGTGGATCTTAGTCCCAGCTCGGGGGTGACCTACTACTGAGAGTGATGAGAAACACAATATAAGGTTGGGAGGTTCGTGGAAGGTATGCACGTAGTTGGTGGTTTTACCCATCATTCTAAAAGATAAGTATTAGTTTGTGCTTAATTTATATGTTTTCATTTCTATGATGCTTGTATGTTATCACGAATTCTATTGCATAGATGAATTAGTGTTAATTCCATTAATTTTGTATGATAGCAGTAATTATGTGTTTACTCTGTGTTAAGTCATTTAAATTCATTTAAATGCATATTATATAAGTGTTATTCCACGGTAGCGTGATCCAGGTGGATATCAGTGGCCACCCACCTTTTTCGACTGGCTCAAAACAGTTTTCTGGCAATTTTGGCAATTTACTATTTTTAGTAGGTTTTAACTTCCGGGGCCATTTTGAGGGCCTAAATGAAGGTTTTTTGAGATCTAGGTTCTGAATGATATTCAAATGCATAATTGAGCCCCCAAAATGAATCTCCTCAACGATACCTTTCCAACGAGCTATCATACGCCTAAAACGAAGATCGTATGCAAAAGTTACGACCCCAGGAAGTTGATGTACTAACTTACCCAAACAGGGCCCACATGACTTTTGGCGCTTCATCTCCTAGGGTTAGGTTTTTGGATGTCTAGGACTTTTGGCATTCCTGTTTATTGTAAAAATGCCTCTAGAGCCTCATTGTAATCATCTTCTTGCGAATGCGAGTAGCCGTCACATCTNATCCAAAAATATAATATCCACATATCCAAAAAATAGTGTGTTGTCCAAAAATTTCAGAAGTCAATTGTTCTCAACAATCAATAAATAAACACACTTAAAAACCATATTTGCCACTCTGGGAGGCAATTTTCCCCTTGTTGCCGCTGTCTTCCTTTGATTTTTTTGAATTTTCCTTAGACTGTGTGGAGCCTTTATGCTTAGTCTCACTGATAACATGAGAGAAATCATCTCTCAAATGCATGCGGGATGAAACGGATTTGGCAGAGTCATTTGAGGGAGAGGAGAGGGCAACAACGACTTTTACTTTATCATGTGCATGGTGGGCTTCGGTTTTTAACCTCTTTATTGCATGGGAAGACTGTAGTGGTGAGTGTGCATGGGAGCTTGGGAAATTTGGTTAACAGGTGGAGGAGGAGCGGGTAGAGACAAATTGGGCCAGCCACGATGTTGGGAGACTGTCGGGTGGACAATATCTTGCCATTCGTCATTTTCAGGGAATTTAGGTTGTAATGAGACATGAGGGGGAATTGGGATACCAGGGACATGTGGGGCTTGGAAGGGAGGCCTTTTTGACCTAGGTTGGACCACTCCTTGTCCAACCCAGTTAACAAATCCATCTTGAAATAACTGGCTCAAATCTTGCGATTCTGCATCAAAATGTATAGAAAACCTTGGCCTTCTAGGGCCTCTGTTCCAATTTCCTCTTCCTCTGTTACCCCAGCCATGGATACCTCTGCTGAAGAAATTCATTCCTGTATGTATTAATTCTTAGAAACTAGTTTCTTCAACAAACCATACATGCTATCTCTTTAAATATGAAACA
>SNQJ01S0000331.1:346154-357033 GCA_010110895.2 Picea sitchensis | reverse complement strand
AAATGTTGAATGTTAACTAAGGATTTTTTGTGTAAGAGGGAAGTTTTGGGAAAAAGATCCCCACACTCATTCACCCCCCCCCCTCTAAGTGTGGTAGGTGTGTCCAACAAACCTCATTGATTCTCTCTTATGAGATTTCCTTTGGTGGAGGATTGAAGTGGTGGAGGCCCAGCTAGAAGGAACTTAGTTTCTCGGGTCTGAACCCTGTCGACACGGAAGTCTGTAATATTTTCACTTATGTTGATCATTTATTAATAGAAATACTCATTTCCTGTCCAATTGATATCTTGAAAATATATGTGTTATTATCCATGGGCATATTTGTTATGTATATTAATGGATTATGCTATCTAATGTGCTAACCTTTTACATTATCACCATATTCTTGTTTTTCTTGTTTGTTAAGAACAAGTTGCAGGTATATAGCTTTGGGTTCAAGTGCTCAACGATGGACTTCATCAAACATCTGGACGAGGTAGGCCTCTTTCTTATCTCGCTTTCATATTGGTTTATATAGCATGTTTTTGGGATAGAGTTGATTTCTGCAGTTGTTTTCATCTGTTGTGGTTTACCCAAGTCATAGAGAGATTTTCCTCGTAACATAGGAAGAATTCAGGGAATTCTCCCTCCCTAGTAGATTTGTCATTTTTTTGGGTGGGAATTTCCTCAATGAGTAAGTTTGAACTCATCGATAGAGTAGCTAAGATAACTAACTTCTTTTCCAAAATTTTTATTTTTTATTATTGAATGTGAAAGAGATAGTAGAGGAAAATACCTAAAAATATAATTAGAATCCCCCTTTACCTTTACGATCAAATAAAATGATAAATCTCCAACACAATTCCCTTCTCCAAATTTGCTCACAAGTCAACAAAAAACCTTCATCAAACTTGATCAAGCATATAATAAATAATAATAACTTGCAATAAGTGAATTGTAATTGGGATCAAGCAAACCAATTCCATCCACAATTCATTAAACTAAAAGAAAGTCAAGATACCAATGCATAATGAATTTGGGTGGAAAGAAGAGGGATCTTAAAAGTTTTATTTATAATATAAATGTAACACAAATATTTTACCCAATTCTTGTTTTTAGAACCTTCGTCATCCAAGTTTGGGTTCCTCCAACCTAAGCCACTTATCAATATAAACTCAACCCAAGAATCACATTATTTCTTTGGAAGGGAAATATAAGGAGGATTTTGAACCTACACAAGACTACATAAGACTCGAAAACCAAGGGGTTTTTTTAACAAAGAGACTATAGAAACCGAGGAAAACCTCTAGATAATCCTCTAGCATGCAAGTAAAATGATTGTCCTTGTCCCCTTCTGCAAAAATAGAACTCATATTTATATGATGGTGAAGTAACTCCAGTTATAAGGGTTTGAGATCCAAGGTGTACAAGTGTATGGCCTCCATGAAGCCTACTCAGGATTGTGGATTTCATGCAATTTTTTTGTTGTTGATTTGGATATGCTCATGAGTTTCATGAAGGAAACTAGAAAGCAACACATGAGTTGTTGGAAGAAATCTCATGTGCATCAAGTAATGGGCTCAAAAAATATATAAAAGGAGTGAAAAATCATAGAGAAAACATAGGTAATTGGACAAGAAAATCATAGGTGGTCAAGGGTGACCAAATATAGCTATAATAGTTTCTTTCTCTACCTCAACTTCTATAACTTATTTTCTCTTATCTTCAATTTTTTGTTCAACTTATATCCTAACTTGTTCTTCCAATTTCTTCTTTTTCTTTGCATCTTCCTTTACCTTTTTTCCTTTTGTAGCTTTAGTTTCAACTTCATAATTTCATTTGTTTTCCAATTCTTTATCATATTTTCTCTTCTTCTCCTTCTCTACTTTCCTTTTCTTTGCTCTTCCTTTCTCCTATTATTATATTCTAGCCTGCACTTCTTCAAAATATAGTGTTATTTTATTCACTTTTTCTTCTCCACATTCTTCATTATCATATAGCCAGGTAGTGCTTATTTGAAGCATGTGGGAAGATATCACTTTTGCAGGCTCGTTCCTTCTAAATATTTCCTCTGCAAAATTATAATCTAAAACTACTATAGATTCCACTCTAGAAAATGTGGATTTACTTATCCCATAAGATCATATGTACATGGGAAAATCTAGTCACATCTTCTTTTGATGTTTTATTAGTGAATAATTGAACCCATGAAGAATAGTCTAGTAAGCCACCTCTTTGAGTACTAACATGTTAGGTACAAATTTAGGCAGCAAATGAGGGGCCTTAGTCACACCATAAATCCTTATAAGATAATTGTTGTCTCCATTCACATATCAATATCCTATTGAGCCTATAACATCCATAGCTTCTTCAGCTAATATTGGTGCCAGTTTGTTAAATATCAATTCAAATAATGGGGCAAGAAAGTGATTACATATTCTCGTATATTTCCACATACATTTGTATTCCTACAAGTCTTAGAAATAAATTATATCGATGGTTTTGATATGCTCCATGCCCATCCTAGCCTTAGGAAATGTTAATAGAACATATTATATCCGGTAGATATGAATACATGAAATACTTAAGGGGGGACTAGGCTCTTGAAATACAACTCTAAACATTCCCTTTTCTAAGGAATGAGAGAGGATAGTTACACAAGGCATGTGAGAGGATATTTTCCCAATTGAAGACTAATCCCTCCTATACAATGGTGTACACGAGTGGAACCAAGTATTCTTTGAAATGAGCGGTGTCCTTTTCTACATACAATGTTCTCAATAGTGCCACAGCATAATTATAAGGTTTCCTCATGTTGATGGATTGATAAATTTCAGTATTGTGATATTTGAACAACTTGCCTCCAATCCACCATTTTCTCATCGCTTTGTGATAATTATTTAGTTTTCCGAAGTCATTCACTCAAGTTATTGTCATATATTCTTCTAGTTTTACAAATTTACAGTACATCTATAAGTTGTTGGGATGAAAGGATACAATCCACCTACCCTAATCATTAACAATTGTTCTATTATCCAATTTAACATTAGCAATAATTCATTCAATCATTTCAAAGAAATCCAAAACTAATAGTACGGTAGCGACATTGTGAAGGTTATACTTTCAAATATTAGAATACACATCTACATCATTATCGTCATCATTAGTAGGATCAACCAATATGTGCAAAGGGGGATAATTTTTTTCTTTGAAAATTTTAAAAATTTCACCTCGCTTTGGTTAATTTGATATCCATGTATGACTTGAAATGTCTAAAAAGACTGGCCTTAGGGGTTCCTTGGGTTCTTCCCCATGGATGTGCTTTCCTCCTTAACTTTCTTTTTTTTTCTTATGGTTGTGTCTTTACCTTCTTAGATGTAGTTATGATGTTATTTATCATAACTATTGGAACAACAACACACAAGTAGTAATGTTAGTATGGAAAACAAGATTTTTTTAAAGGTTCACATTGTTTGAAATAACTAAGATTGCAGTACATCTACGTAAAATATCATAGTTTCAATTCTAACACTAGTTAATGCATACATCAAATTGTAATAAAAATTCAAATAAGAACACACCCTTATTTCAACCTCATTTCATGTTAATGGTTTTAACATATTCTAGGCTTAAAGCAAATCGACATATAATATTTCAAAGGCAAAAACTCAGCCTAGGATAAGGTTTTATCTGAGGTGAGCATAAGCCTAGTCCTAGAGGTTCAAATCTTGATTTGCAAGGAGTCTAATTATAAAATCATCCAGAGGCACATCCTATAGGCTCATATTTAGAATTGAATTGAAAATATTATACAAAAGGAAAAAGGCTCATAATTCAATAACTAGGGGAAGACCAATGATACTTCATTTAAAATAATTGCAACTAGATGCATATATAAGTGCCTTTTATCATAATCCATGTGTTTAAAATGAAACACAATAAGACTCTATGTGAAATAATGTGTTGCAAGAAGTTCAGGCATGCCTACCTTTCAAACGTGACTATAATTCAAAGGACTAGGCAGAGAATATTTTCTATCCATGAATGTTGAAGTGATTGAATGCTTGACAGGTGTTTAATCAGCATTCAGGATGATCTTCAAAATGAGATAGATGGTACATCAGAGTGATTTAAAATATACAAAGCCTTGATATTTCAGGATGTCCTAGTGAACTATTGGTGTGCTTTCGAAAAAGGAATCAAAAGAGATGACCAAAATCAATCAAAGGTTTCCCAAAAGACATCATTATGAATGTGCATGCACAATGGATATTAATAATGGGAAGTAACCAAAATGAAATTCAGAAATTTCAAATGCAAATACAAGCAGTCCCTCATGAATATGAAAGGAAAAATTGAAGAGAAAAAAAAAGGGGTTCCCCAAGTTTGGGGACTTGGAGCTAGTTGAGGGCTCAACAGGGACTCCAAAAAATTGATGCATCACATTATAATAGTTTCCAAGAGGTTTCATATCATCATTGGGTGGGTCATGTATGAATGTGTCATAATAATGGACCACATAATGCACCTCTTGATGGGTAGGCATATGTGAGTACCCAAGTGAAAATATTGTGCTACACATAGACCTTCCATTGTAAAGATTCAATCGCATCTAATGTCAAATTCATCTCATAGCTAATTTCATATTCTAGTCAATCCTTTATAAACAAAATACAAAATAGTCATTCCATTATAAACAATCAAATAGAATACATTATCCATTACAGTGGATTATATGTATATGCTCAAATAAAAGACCATACTAACATAAATAAAACAAACATGATAAATATGAAGCATATTTATATAGGACATGTGTACCAATGATGGTTGTCATATTTTATTTTAGTTGATAATAATTGTGAACTATATACCTATTGATCACAATATTAACTAGTAATGACAATGCCCAAATAAAAGATCTACGCACATCTTTTGAGCATCCAAAATATCTTTGATGATTCCATTGTGGTGTATGTTAAACTAGATGAATCTTTGATGATTCCGTTGTGGTGTATGTTAAACTAGATGAATGTATGAGAAAGTTTGCATGCCCTATGAAACAGTCATACTAGATTTTTGGATCTCACTCCACAAACCTCTTTCAACTAATGAACAATAAGAAGCAAATTCATAAAGTAGAAATTTCATCCACACCATATTATTTTGTAGTTGTTTCTATCCATTTAACCATACAATAAGTCGTGATGTTTGTCATATTTGATTTATACACCTTCATTTTTTTATTATTGTACAAGACATAGGTGAAGGTCCCCATCCCAGAATTGGAATGCATGACATTTAAATGAAAAAAAAAAATCCAATACCCCTTCATATTGTATCTACCCACAACATCCATATCTTAAAACCAATAATTTATAAAATATGATGGATTAATAAATATTAGAATAAACACATATATCAAATTTCAGTATATTTGTTCGTGGCCTGTGGAACTAGCATGTGGCTGAGAAACCGCGACTCAGGGGCATCTAAGCTGTCAAAATCACTCGGGGATTGCACCCGACCTAAACCACACCAACCCTTAACATGGATGAATTTTTTTTCCCTGCAGGTTTCGAACCGGTGACTTTAACATCACGGAGTGCCTTAATAGCACACTCTATCACCAACTGTCATACACCTTGGGGACTACAATCATATATATTAACTTATATTAATTAATCGTATTTTTTCAACAATGAATCACCAAAAGGATATTAATGATTGAATTTAACAAAGATAGTTTCTGAAGGATCTTCTTAGCACCACAATATCATATAAGAAAGATCCATAAATAATTCGCGTATATGTAAATACGACCTATCTCTTATTTTCATACAATAAAAGAATTGACTTTCTCCTATCCTCATATATGAGAACTACAATAATAAAATATGTGTGTGATAAAATTAAGAGATAAAAAAAAAACAAGCCATATTTATAAGAGTTATTAGTCCCTGCCGAAGGCGTAGAGGGACTATAGCGATCAATAATTCGTTGACTTTATATTAGTTTGTCATTTGACTACAAATTTTTGCATACTTTCTAATGTTCGACATAGAGAACTAAAAGAATTGTTTTTTATATAATAAAAAAAACTATATATGTTATGATCTGATTGGATGATAGATTTGAGGTCTTATTGCCAGCTTCACTATTCCCAATGAATTTTGTGTTGCCATATTCAAAGTTTTATCATGTACAGTACTTTTTTTATTTGTACTAATCATATTGAAATGTTTAGATTACAAAATTTATAGTGAATGATAATTCCAAAGTTTATAACCTTGTATTGTGATTTATTTTTTTATTTGTGCTCCTATTATTATTATTACTCCTTTGTATTTGTATTGAAATGTATTGACACTTTTTTTGAGGTGCTTGAATAGGCCTGACAGCTTAAATATTTACATGACACGAGGTCCTCAAACAGTCCTGGCAGCTTAAATGTTTTCATACTGTGAGGCCCTTAGACAACCTGACAACCTTAAATGTTTATCTAAATACGCTTCTTGGAGTACATTTTTCCTCAAAATTTTCCATACAATGTTGCAGTGAATTTGAACAATATTGTTGTCCACTGCCAGTTGAATAGGCATTGTATGTTTCATACTTCTTCTATCCTTGGAATGCAATTTCCTCATCGTTGAAGCTACATACATTGTTTATTGGTTCGGTGAGTGCTTCTTTTTCATTGGTTCGTCGGTTGTTGCTTGTTGTTGTTGTTTGGTTCAAAATTCGACTTCTTCACTGGTTCGTCGGTTGCTGCTTGTTGTTGTTTTTTGGTTCACAATTCGACCTGCACTTCTGCCTTTCATCGTTTCGGAGTAAGTTTCCATGCCATAGTTTCATTTTCTATTCATTCTTTGTTGTTCAGTGTTTTCAATTTGCAAGTAAGAATGTTTTCTTATTTCTACTGGCAGGCTCGTCATATGTTTCTGGTTCCTTTTGTGCTTTGGCTATAGTTTTGTAATCATTGGAGATACATATGTTGTTTACTATTTTGGTGGTTGTTACTTGTTCATTGGTTCGTTGGTTCGTTAGTTGTTGGTTGTGTTTATTTGGCTCGGGTTTACAATTTGGGGCCCTGGGGCTGTAGTTGGGCATGTTCGTTCTTTCTCGCTGGTTTGGTTCTTGTTGTTTTCTTTTGTTTACTTCGGCTTTGCAAGGTTGGGGTATTGTGCCGGCAGTTGGAGCTATTTTTTTTATATATATTATTATTATTTTTTGGGCGCTTTGCGGTGTTCAATCCCTGCATCCACGACTGGACATGCGGTTTTGTTATTTGGCGTGTCTGGTGAGGTCGAGATCTGTTCTGCTATGAAATGTTGTTGGTACTTCAGTGTTGACATGATAGAAAATAGTTGCATAAAAAACAGTTTGAGAAGTACATGTGCAATTGCAATATCCCCTGTTTTTTTGTTAAAATAAAACATGTGCAAGTTTCACTTATAAACCATGTATGGTGGAATGTGCCCATATCACAATACATGTTCTTTATCCTCTACACAAACTGGTATGACCACGATACAATTTCTCTTGTACTTGAGATATGATATGTACAGCAAAGATATTGCAAAATTATATTTCCATGTTTGGAAGCATATCTGGATACTTTGCCATGGAAAACCAAAATCTTGTATTGTGGGCACAACAGTCTATGTAGAGGATAAAGAACATGTATTTCCATGACTGGAAGCATATCTGGATGCTTTGTCACGAAAAACCAAAATTGTTTAGCTATGGCCATGCAATTTGGTAATATTTTGTGGCTTGTAATATATTTTGGGCAGGGAAAAAATTTATATATTTATAGCCATGGATGGAGAAAAGAAAAGGTTCATGTTTCTGCCTATATTTTATTCTATTCGGTCAGTATCATTTACTATATGTACATATACTTTTTCTCCGGTGCATACCAGCTTCCATTCATGTTAATTGTATTTTGTGCATTCACACATTCAAACAAACAGAATAGTTGGAGAAAACGACGGAGTCGTGACTGCATCGGTGGAAGAGGAGATAGAAAGCTACATGCTTGTACTGTTATTTCATATTGTGTTGTTTTGTATTTCATTTATTGTTTGTATATGTGTTCACCTAGTTTATTGTATGTAGATGTTGCATACCTTCCTACATAATAACTTATCTTCATTACATGTCTTCATGTTCGTTGTATTTTTCTTGCATTGCTACATTTAAACAAACGGAATGGCTGGAGAGGATGATGGACTCTTTGGCACGAATGTAGACGAGGAGTTACAGAGGTGGATACCTATACCCTTATTTCATATTCCAGTGTTTAGTATTTCATTTACTGCCTGTGTATTTGTTGTGCTTGTTTTGTTGCTTTGCACCTTTTTTTTTCTTTTTTTTCCCTATATGTATATACTACGTATCTTTCTGCTTATTCTCATGTGAATCGTATTCAATTTGATTTTACATTGAAATAAATAGAACTGTTTTTATTTCTTTTACATGTTTGTCTTCATACTAACTTGCCTTCATGTCCATTGTATATTTGTATCTTCATACTAACTTGCCTTCATGTCCATTGTATATTCGGCATTTCTACCTTGGAAGAAACAGGTTGGTTGGATAGGAAGATGAATTGTTATGTGCAACAACAGAGGGTTTTGTGGTACAATACTCGAAAAGGTATACCAACTGTGCTAGGAAATTAAATATACAAAGCGGGTGGGGACATATAATATTAGACTAGAAAATGATAACTTGGCAGCAATGGGCCTTTGTTCCCTCCCCATTTCTATTTTTTCCATTTTCTATTATCCCTTTTTCTTTATAATTTCTCTGCTTAGTGGTATTTCCGAAAATGCCTTGGTGCGCGGGTTGGTGGACTCACAGGTTCACATTTATGGTCACGCTTCTACCTTATTCCATACTTACCCACTTTGTCGATTGTGGGTGTCGGGATGAAGGGTTCAAGATTGCTCCCATTGCTTCTAGGGGTCTGTGATACACAGATTGGTCGTCATGCCCTGCCATCATGCCCTATTTACTGTTACACATTTTCCTAGTCAAAAATTCAGAGGCATACAATTTGACCATCGGATCCTCATGTTTACTGAGTATCCCTTGACACCCTATTTCATATTCTATCTCCTTCCACCCTGCATGTGACATTAATAACTATTATGGACAGTATACAATGCATATTCTTGTTTAGTCCTTATGATGTTCATCTACACATGCTTGCATCAGAAAAAATTGGACTAGTGACATGGCCATGAGCAGTCAGTCATCACAGACATCAGCAGACTGACAAGGCCAAAGGTAAAGATGCATGCATTATGTTCCTAGTATGTTTACCAAAAAAATATCCTCGGCTATTTATTCATCTATGGCATGGTGAATATGTTGATGTTGTCTGCAATACATAGTTTGCAATTCACAAGAAGTATCAACAAGTACAAGTGAGACACCAAATATAGCGCAGGTTCCTCAGACTAAGAGGTGTGGTTGCAAAACTTTTTATCCATATTTCATTGAATCTATGTGTCTACTTGTAGATTTATTCCAGTGAAAAAAGAATACAAAAAAATAATGCACACTACCATTCACTTTAGTTTTCCTGTTCAAAAATTGTCACCAGGTCTAGATTTGTAACACCCAAAGTATTATCAATAGAGGCTTGAACAGTCGTTGAACTGGACAAGTGTTCATCGGGGACATCATGGTTGTATATAGTACCTAATTGGACAAGTCAAACAAAACTAGATCCATTATGCGTGCTGACATGACAGACAAGGAGGCCATGATGACAGTCACACTGACTATTCCTACACAACTTGTCCAGAAACATGCAGAAAATATATTGTCGGGTAATGGGATATCCATTACAAGTTTTAATATATTTCCCAAGACAGTATATGACCCTGGTGATTGTGATCGAATTATTTTTCTCAACAAAACAAGTATTGTGGAAAAAAATCTTGTTGTTTGTTCAGAATATTGTTTCGTCCTAGACGCAACTATCAGCCAGCTTGCACAGAGCAAGGATATTTACCCAATCGAAACCATTGGCGCAGCTGTCACACTGGAGAGAAAACTTGGCTCGCAACACATTCTCCATATAAAATATTTAGAGTCAGATAGTGACAAGCTAATGGTACCATTCACCATATCCAGTTTTGTCCTTTACTTTCGCATGTGCATGTATCTCAGGTAAGTTACACAAATATTGCACTGTTCCATGTTGCAGCTGCAATTGTTCGATACCTATTCAATTTTTTTTCGTCAATGGAACAACAATTACATAAAGGGCAGTTTCCACTTATGCTCTTCAAAAATATAACAAATAAAATGGATGTTAGAGAAAGGATCTTTCGCACAACCCAAGCAACATTTGTAACAGAGTTGTGAGAAGACATAGTACAGGATCTGAAGAAACTAACTATCTTTACAACTGTTGTGTGTATACATATACATAATCATCCTCACTTTTCTTCTACAAATATCCTTCACCAAATTTCTGTGGCTTGTTTTATTTTATTTTTATTTTAGGGGGGGGTGCAGTTGTGTATTATATTTTTCAGTGTATTAATTTCTATGCTCACGTTTCCAGGTTGAAGGTGTTTTGGTTGAAACGAATGTGTACTCGACCCCCTTTGAGCCTATATGTGTGAAATTCAACTCTCTTTCTTTTGCTTCCGCTTTGATAAGTGATGATATGATTGATTGTCTGTGATGCAGTGAAAAATGTCCATATATATATGGGCATTGCCTCAATGCTTCCATCCGAACCGTGGGCAACACAATCGTGCATTGTACAATTAGGCAGCCTTTGTTACAAGATGTTCTTCCTAGGTTAGTATAATTTTTGTATGATACACAACAAATTTACCTTAAATGAGGACAATGCAATATTCCATATCGG
>SNQJ01S0000331.1:309528-346104 GCA_010110895.2 Picea sitchensis | reverse complement strand
ACAAGAAAAAAAAACATATCAAGCTTTGGCAGGAAACGAAAAATATCTCATGTGTCTCTGTAATATTTCTTCGAAACCCAAATGAATGTTTGTCAGACTCGAGTACTTGAGAATATAATTACAAATGAAATCGATGTTTTTATTTTGATGTTTTCTTGCATCTCCCAGTAAGAATTTTGCAGTGTGTCTCTGCAATATTTCCTCAACACCCAGATGAATGTTTGTTGGAATCGAGTACTTGAGAATCTAATTATAAATGCAATCTATGTTATTATTTTGATGTTTTCTTGCGTCTCCCAGTGAGGAATTTGCATATTTGTTTCAATTTGCAAATAAAAGAAAAAAAAACATGGTGGGTGGTTGTTGCTTTGATGGAGGATCCTGCACGTTTTTTGGGTGCCCAAATTCGACAATTGTTTTTCAACTATTTAGCCATGATAGAATTTCTGCAATTTTCTTTCGGGTGCCAATAAAATAAAAATTTGTCTCCAACTATACATTTATGGTCTGGTATCTGGATTTTCTCGATGCCCTAATTGAAAAAAAAAGGAACTCGGCATGGATTGAAACATCGTATTGAGATATTCAGATCTCACTATAGAGATTGCATGCGCATAAGATTGTTCGGTCCAAAAATGGGAAGCATGGTAGAAAACCCCAGATATCCCATGGCCCCGGTTATTTTCTCGTGGGAACATATACAATATGTAAGAGAAAACCAATGTCGCAACGTGTTTTCTTTATATATCAAATTGTTTGATGCAAAGGTCGATGTGTGCTGATCTATGGAACCTTGTGGGATCTTGCATGCAGCGTGTTTGGAGTTTACTAGGTTCTTGGTTGTATGCTTCATCTATCAATTTGTATATCGAGGAACTCCGAGTGTTGTTTGGAGGACACAGAACAATAGAATTTCAATTTTTTAGCCAGCTAGCCCAAAATTCCACCTGTCAATTTGTATAGCGTTGTGACACAAATGTAGTATGTGGCTTGTTTTAACACTTTTCCTTGATCGGTGAACTTGGTAAAATTAATATCCTGGAATAATTTGAAATAAACAAATATATACTATGTGAAGTCCAATGGTGTTATCATATCAACAGGAGGCCCTTAAAATTCAAATTGGTCGTTGTTATACTTGCGGTGGTAGAATTTAAAACAGCTTTGTTTTGTTTACTTCATTTTTTTTTTAAATAAGAGATTTAACATCCTTTGATAATTTTATGTAATTAAATTTTACAATATCAATATTTAATATTAATAATTTAGTATTTGAAAATAATGTTTTTAGATAATGTTAGATAGTTGATAGGGATTGTCATCCATAAACAATTGCAATCTTGGCCCTGCCAACCCTGGAGTCCATCTGTCAAATTGTATATCCTGGAACTCTAAGTGTTGTTTGGAGGACACGAAACAATAGAAGTGCAATGTTGAGCCATTCAGCCCGCAATTCCGCCTGTCAATTTGTATATCGCAGAACTCTGGGTGTTATTTGTAGGACACAGAACAATAGAGGCCCAATTTTGAGCCCACCAGGCCGAGAACCCGCGATCCAAAAAGTGGCTAAGCATGGAATGAGGGATATGTACATGCTCTATAAAATATCATGTCCATACTTTATAAAAGTACATATTTGGTATGTATGACTCGTTTCTCGGAAAAATTCTAGGTGCGAAAGTTGGCAGATACACATGTTCAAATTTCCACTTACTTTTATATCACCAACCTGACCGACCACTTCCCCGTTTCATATTGTACAAACTTTTTGGATCACGGGTTTCCAAATAGGCGGGTTTTTCTTTAAATAATATATTTAACATCCTTTAATAATTTTATGTAATTAAATTGTACAATATCAATATTTAATATTAATAACTTAGTATTGAAAATAATGTTTTTAGATAATGTTAGATAGTTGATAGGGATCACCATCCGTAAACAATCACAATCTTGAGCCCACCAGCCCTGGAGTCCGTCTGTCAATTTGTATATCGCGGAACTCCGAGTGTTGTTTGGAGGACACGAAACAATACAAGTGCAATGTTGAGCCAGCTAGCCCGCAAGTCCGCCTGTCAATTTGTATATCGTGGAACTTTGGGTGCTATTTGTAGGACATGGAACAATAGAGGCCCAATTTTGAGCCCACCAACCCGAGAACCCGCGATCCAAAAAGTGGCTAAGTATGAAATGAGGGATCCGTACATGCTCTATAAAATCTCATGTTCATACTTTATAAAAGTACATATTTAGTATGTATTACTCGGTTTTCGAAAAATTTCTAAGTGCGGAAGTTGGCGGATTCACGTCTTCATATTTCACTTACTTTTATATCATCGGCCCAACCGACCGCTTCCCCGTTTCATATTGTACAAACTTTTTGGCTCGCGGGTTTCTGAATAGGCGGGTTACCGGATAGGCGGGTTCAACATTGTGTTTCCATTGTTCCGCCGCCTGCAAACAGCACCCAGACTTTCGCGATCTACAAATTATCAAACAAATTGAAATAAAAGAATATATACTATGTGAAGTCTAATGGAACAATCATATGAATGAGAGGACATTAATATTCAAATTCATCGTTGTTATACTTGTGGTGAAGCTAACATTACAAACACTTTACTTAAACATCGAAAAATTGATTTTCTTGTAACTTTTTGACGCTTCTCTTATACAAACGGATCCTGGAAACTATAAACATCACTCGTTGTATATATTACTTGATTGAAGAACCTGTTAACATGTTTAATGCACTTCATAGTTACTGTTAATACCATAAATGGTGCTTTCTTACAGCAATTCCCGCTTCCGAAAAATTCCATCTACTTTCTCTTTTTCCCTCTACTTTCCCTTTCTTTACTTACTCATTTTTTCGAAAGATGTCTAGGTGTGGGATTTGGCGGATCCACGTCTTCATATTTCCATTGTTACTTTTATATCACCAGCCTGACCGATTGCTTCCTCGTTTCATATTGAACAAAAATTTTGAATCGTGGGTTCCCGCATATGCGGGTTCAACATTGCGTTTCCATTGTTCTGTCGCCTGCAAATAGCACCCGAACTTCCACGATTTACAAATTAGCAAAAAACTTCCCCTTCATCTCATATGATTTCTCTTTTTGTTTACTTGGTCCTTTTTCTGAATGTCTCATGCTTTTATACACAGCACTCGAAGTTATGTAATATACAAATTGTTCTCTCGACATTGTGCTTCCACTGTTCCCCTACGCACAAATAGCACCCGAAATTTCGTGATATACGAATTGATGGCTGAAATCTGTCACTGAGATACAATTTGACCATCGGCCCCTCACGTCTCCTGGGTATATCTTGTGACCCTTTTTTTTGTAACCCACCCGACCGCTTTCCATACTTGGGAATTTCTTGGAATCTGTTTCGCGGGTTGGCGGGTGGACGAAATGTACAATGCTTGGTCGCTCTTCGCCATCACTGCTACCTTCGTACTTCTTTCCAAATATGAAATTATTAAGATTTAATGCTAGTAGTTCATCATGCAGGAACTGTTAAGATTTTCATTAATGTCCGGAAGGCCAGAGAATATTTGTCATTACTACAAATTAAACCAAGATTTGCGGAGAAGAGTGTTATCCTTTCCAAGTATTCATTTCAAACATGATGCAATCTCTTTCGTACGCCGACTGGTTGGCGCCTTTAAGAAATCTCTAATTCTTAATCGCTCTTTGTCGTCACAGCCACCTTCGAACTTTTTTCTAAATATGTAATTAGTGAGATTTAATGGTAACAGCTCATTACGCACGAACCCTGGAGATTTTCATTGATCAACAAAAGGCTCGAGGAGATCTTCCATTGATACACATTAAATCAGGATTTGCGGAGGGTTATATCATGCCTCCCCAATTTTCGTTTCAAACATCGTTTGGAGCAAACGGAAATTCTTGTTAACTTGTGGCAGCAATTTTGTCTAGATACAGTGAACACCTTCAGGCATAATGGCCAGAGGTTCCATTATTCTAGGGAATATTCTTACTACTCATCTCCCTCCGCCCAGGAGAAAAAAAGGAGATGGTCCCTTGGTACACTGAGAGATATATTTCAAGCCAAATAATTCCAAGGCAACCCTGCCTTCTCAGAGAACCTGCCCAATTGCATTGATGGTTGGCGCAGAGGTTGATGCCATGGATTCTGAGTCGAAAGAAGATGATCTAATGGAAAATGATACGACAATGGATGATGGCAATGCAAAGATTGTTCCCACTCCTGCGCCCAAATTGAAATCAATCATAAGGGGTGGAACTTCTCGACTCAGTGATGGTGGTCCTGAAAACACCAAAAGAAGGAGTTTCAGAAAATAAACCGGCATTGAACGCAATAGTCGCTTTGCATCTTGAAAGTAGGAATTCCAAAGTTCCAAATTAGTCTGTTCTGGGAGGAAGACTTTCACTGTAAGGAAATGATATGTTGATTCTCCCAGAGACATATTTCAAGCCAAAAAACTATTCAATTGCGGGACTACTGTCCTGTTCTCTGGATATACAATTAACATCTTAGGGAATGAGGACCATAACTCCCACTGGTGCAAGGCATATTTCTACTAGTCATCTCCTTCCACCCAGAATAGACTAATTTGGGCCTCTGGAATTGCACGTGCAACTTGTGTCCCTGAAGTTTTCGACTATGGAGAGGCGGTTTCTTGGTGTGTCCTAACTTTTTGTTAAGGGATATTCCATTTTCCCTGCAATGTTTTTCATCTTCTTCCTCATGGGAAGCTTCTGAGAACTATCAATTTTACCACAGGATGATCCATCGAAGAGAAAAATGCAAGGATTTCTTAAAAAAAAGGCATGGTAATCAATTTTGTATGCATGTTTAAGAGCATCTCGATGGATCATGCATGTTGTGGATCTCGTGCTTGTGTTTGTGGCAGATACGTTCAATGTTTTGGCCCAAATAACTAGGTCCAATTTCTAAGGATAGATGCACAGTGCTCATTGTTCTTTTTTTTTTTAATGGATTTGCTATTAAAAAAAAATTCCTTGGAGTCTTGGTCGTTGCTTCTTTTCTAGATTTAACGCCTCTTCTCATTGGCATGGTTCGATAGTCTCGTAGTTCTTCGATATTGTATTTTCTTAGGTAATTTTTTCTAAAATGGAGCATCTAACAATTATATGACAATGTACTATGTCGATCCATCAGGATTTTATGTAAACAAAAATTGAATTACACACAGTTTCAAACCAAAGTTCAATTCTATCCGCAATGCAGATAGAACATAGCAATACCAAATCACAATGTTGTAGCAAGATCGTCATTCTTGTTTCTAGACATGCAATTATTAAGATTTAATGCTAACAACCCATAATGCAAGAATTTTAATACTTAAGTTAATATGTTGCAGCCGTTGAATAATGTATCAAGAACACACTTACACCCACAAGTTGCAATAAAATCCAATCTTCAACAAAGCATTTGCTGACAATTACTAGAAAATGATGGTTTTGCAACAATGGGGCTTGTTTGAAGACAATTCCCTCTTAGGAAAATTGCCCTTCGCCTTTTTATTTTCCCACTCTTTTATACCCTATAATTTCTCTTTTTGGTTAATTAATAATTTTTTTCCGAAAATGCATTGTTGCGCGGGTTGGCAGATTCACGTGTTTTGACCGAGCGCTTCCCCTTTGTCTAAATTTCACTTTCCATTGTTCGGTGACCTACAAATAGCACTCTAGCTTCTGTGATATGCAGATTTACTTATGGACTCCCACATCATCCCCTCCTCCGTGTTACACATTTTGCACCAAAATGTTCCGATATATACAATTTAACACTCGGGGCCTTACAGTTCCTCGGGAATCCGTCACCCTATTTTGAAGCTCGTCCGATTGTTTTCCACACTTGACAATTTCTTGACATCTCTTTGGCAGATCGTTGAGTTCGCGGGTTCAGGAAATTTCAAATTTATATATGTTTTTTCCTGTGCTCGTTACCTTCAGATTTCTTTCCAAGTATATGCAATATGTATACAACTTATCCAGCAACACATAGAAAAGATCTTGCCAGGAAATGGAATATCTATTGCAAATTTGAATATATTGGACCTTTTTCCCTCTTGTATACTTGACCAAATTGTTGTTTATTTTTCCCCTCTACTCTCTTTTTCTGTTTACTTAGTCATTTTTTCTGAAAATGAGACTCCGACCAACCAATAGCCATTCGATGCCTAGGCACTTTTCAGATCGTGAATTCCCGAACACAAGGGATCTATATTAAACTTTCATTGTTTTGTCGCCTGCAAATAGCACCCGAACCTCCGCCACAGGTTTCAAAATAGGCTGACAATGGTTCCCTCATGTACGGATCCCTCATTCCATACTTAGCCACTTTTTGGATCGCAGGTTCTCGGGTTGGCAGGCTCAAAATTGGGCCTCTACTGGTTTGTGTCCTACAAGTAGCACCCAGAGTTCCGTGACATACAAATTGACAGGCGGAATTGTGGGCTAGTTGGCTCAACAATGCACTTCTATTGTTGTGTGTCCTCCAAAGAGCACTCGAAGTTTCGTGATATACAAATTGACAGACGGACTCCAGGGCTGGTGGGATCAAGATTGCGATTGTTTACGGATGGAAAAGTGATAAAACGAGCCACATAATACATTTGCGTCACAGAGGTTATATTAAAAGGTAAATCATGTCCTCTATAGTTCTGTGTCCTACAAACATCACCCAGAGTTTTGCATTATACAAATTGACAGACGGACTTGCGGTTTGGCTGGCTAAAAAATTGAAATTCGATTGTTTTGTGTCCTGCAAACAACACTCGGAGTTCCGTGATATACAAATTTGCAGACAAAGAATACAACCAAGAACCAATCAAACTCGTGGATCGTATTCCTAGTCGTTGTTTTTTGTGTCTACCACCTTCGCACTTCTTTCCAAGTATATATCTTGGCAGGAAATGGGATATCTATTATAGATGTGAATATAGTATTCCTTCTTTTTTGTCTTCTATGCTTAGCCAAATATCTATTTCTCTTTTCCCTGAAATTTATCTTTCTGGTGGACTTGCGGGTTCACGTTTGCACCTGTGCTCTTATATTGCGACATCAACCGACCACTTCCCCATTCCATACCCAGTCATTTCTCTGACCGCAGATTCTCGGTAGGTGGGCTCTAGATTGGACTTCTATTTTTCCATGACCTGTGAACAGTACCGTGACTTCCGCGATATAAAAATTTACAACCGGACTCAGATCATACTATCTTCTGTATTACAGTATACCTATGATTCCATCTTCCTTGGTACACATTTTGCACTGAAAACTTCCAAGACATACAATTTAACTGTTGGATCCTCACATCTTCTGTGGAACTATTGTCACCCCATTTTGAAGCCCATCTTTCCACTTTCCATACTTCACCATTTCTTCGAATTTATTTCGCGGATCATCGGGTTGGCAAGTTCAAGAAATATCCAATTCCTAATCATTGTTTCCTCTGCCCGTGCCCTTTTGAAATTAGCAATTACCAATTATATATAAGATCTAATTTCTAAGTATGCAATTAGCAAGCATTAATGTTAAACTTGGATTTGAGGAAATCTCCCATTAATACGCATAAAACCAAAATTTATGGATGGTTATATTATCCCTTTTGAATGTTAATTTCAAACATCATGGAATGTCATTTGCGCGTCGTCGGGTTGGTCCGTTCATGAAATCTTCAATCCTCAATTCTGAAAATAAGTATGACGATTGTTTCCCTATTCCATACTTAGCCACTTTCCCGGAATTCTGCAAATATACAAACCGGCCGCTAAACTGCCCCATCATGCTCTCTTCTGTTTTACACGTTTTGCAATCAAAAATTCTGATACATAAAATTTGACCGTGGGACACTCGCCTCTCCTGAGTATCCCCCGTAACCCTATTTTGAATCTCGTCCAATCGTTTTTCAGACCTTTCCATTCACTCCTTGTTCTCCCTCATCTTTGTGACCTTCGCACTTGTCTATAATAAAAAAAAAAAAATTTATATATATAGTACATTTTTCACTGAAAAATTTCGATCCATACGATTTGATCGTCGGGTCCTCGCGTCTCATGTGGAACTATTGTCATCCCATTTTGAAGCGTGTTAGTCTGCTTTCCATAATTCACCATTTCTTTGAATTTCTTCCGCAGATCGTCGGGTTGGCAAGTTCAAGAAATATCCAATTCCTAATCGTTGTTTCATGTGCCCATGCCCTTTTCCAGCAAGCATTATTGCTAAACAAGGATTTGAGGAAATCTCCCATTAATACGCATAAAACCAAAATTTTCGGCTAGTTATATTATCCCTTACGAGTGTTAATTTCAAACATCATGGAATGTCAGTTGTGCATCGTCAGGTTGGTCCATTCACAAAATCTTCAATATTTGATTCTGAAAATGAGTCCGACCAACTGTTTCCCTATTTCATACTTAACCACTTTCCCGAAATTCTGCAAATATACAAACCAGTCGTTGAACTCCCCCACCATGCTCTCTTCCATTTTACACATTTTGCAGTCAAAAATTATGATACACAAAATTTGATTGTGGGACACTCGCCTCTCCTGAGTATCCCCCGTAACCCTATTTTGAATCTCATCTGACTGCTTTTCAGACCTTTCCATTAGTTCCTTTCTCTCCCCCGTCTTTGTGACCTTCGCACTGGTCTATAATAAAAAAAATGTTTTAATATATATATATATATATATATATATATATATATTGTTTCTAAATATGCAATTAGTGACATTTAATTCTAATAGCTCATCATGCAAGAACCGTATATATTTTCATTGATGGGCGAAAGGCTCGAGGATATCCCCTATTAATACGCATTAAACCAAGATTTGTGGAGGATTATATTATCCCTTCCGAGTGTTGATTTCAAAATCATGAAATGTCGTTCGCACGTCGTCGGCTTGGCACATTCACGAAACCTCCAATCCTTAATTTCTCTTCGTCGTACCCTCCACCTTCACACTTCTAAATATGCAATAAGTAAGATTTATTGCTAACAGTTCATCATGCACCACCCATACAGATTTTCATTAATCAACGAAAGGCTCGAGGAGCTTTCCCATTCATAATTATTTAACCAAGATTTTATGGAGAGTTATATTATCGGCTCTGGTTGTTCATTTCAACCATCATTTGGAGAAAACTGGCGTTCTTATAAACCTATGGAATCAAATCGACAGCAATTCTATGGAGATACAGTGAACATATTCGGGCGCGAGGACCAGAACTTCTAGTGGTCCAGGGCATATTCTTATTACTCAACCCCTGTCACCCAAAACCAAGTAATTTGGACCTCTCGGATTGCTCGTGCAGGCTGTGTCCCTGAAGTTTTTGACTATAAGGAGCTGGTATCTTGATTGTAAGGAGTTGGTATCTTGGTGCGTCGATAAATTTATTTTAGACAAAATAATTATTCCATTGCGGGACCGCTCTTCTATTTCTTTCTCACCTCAGGTCTTCCGCCAGATGTTAAGATTGTTGGAGACAACATTGGCGTTAAAAGGAGAAGATTCCAAACAGTTCCTAGCAAAGAATAAGAATGGGTTGGACCTCTTTCCCCAATTATTGGAAGACCTGATTGTAGTTCCTGAAGATATCACAAGCTTTCAGGTTAGTTCATTTAGAAATCCATTCCATGGAATTTCCCGATTGTTTACAAGAATAACGGGACAAGATTCCACAACAACTATTTCCCGGATGGCTCTTTATATTTTGTATTTCACAGTCAAGGAACAAGCCATTTTTTATTGGGGAAAGTTAATTTCCCATGAAATCTATTCCCAATTGTCAAGCTTCAAAAGGGAAAATAAATTTTATATGTCATCCTACTCAGTTTTTGCGATAGCATATTATTGTCAGTTTCCAGAATTGTCTCTGTCCAAGAATGTAAACTGGGAATTCGACCCAGTAACATTCTGGTACCAGGCCTTGTGGAAGAATAAGGCCTCCCACTATTTTTATGAGGTTTTAATGGCTTCGTGTCTGTTTTCAAAGTTTTTTTGTTAGGAGAAGATGCTCCCGGCATATCTGAACAGGCAACCGATTTTTTGGACAAGAAGGGGACACTTGAACATTTGGATAATTACATTGTGATAAGGATTTTTGGATCTAGGGAAAAACATTCTCTCCTTCCATGTCACATTACGGACAGAATGTTTGTCACAGAAGTAGCACGGCAATACAACTATTGGTTGCATCTATTCCAAAAGAAGAGAAAAAAATAGTTCATTCCTCTGCCTTGGAAAGTCGGGGACTTGGTGTTGAAGAACATCAACAAAATTGACGAATTCGCAGCGCATTCTTGAACCTGAGATATGATGAAAGCCTAAGAGAGTTCGACCCTGATAAAATTTGTCTACAACATTTACAAACACTTGGCTTCGTCAATTGCTTTTTCAAAAGACACCTAACCGAAAACAGAGACATTGGCGGCAACGCTCCTGCTTTCGATGTCGACGACCTAGACACACTGCAAAGTAGCACTAAATTGTACAGGAAACAAGGAAAAGGCCCTGGTGACAAGAGTGTTCAATCGATGAATATCACTCCCAAAAGTATGACATCCTAGAGAATCGCTCCAATGGCCCACCACAGCAAAAAAGAAACTCATATTTCTTCAAACATAAGAGGAGATAACGACCCTCCTCACTCTGAAATTGATAGTTCTCACAAGCTTCCAGTAGACAAGAAGAGAAAAAAAAATGTGGCACAGGCGAAAGCGCCCGAAATTCAGAGTGAGAACATGGAACTTGAGCCTGATCTGGATAGCGTACTTCGCTACCTTGATCAACCCGAAGATGCCATCCAGCATAGTCGTCCAATGGACATATCTGATACCAAAAATTTTGATGAAGATGAAACCTTCATGTTCCAGAGCGTTGTTTTTGACAGCCAGGCCAAAAAATTGATTATTGAAAAAAAAATGTAAAAAATAATAAAGGAAAATACCGTTCAGAGGTTAACCTTGCAAACATGCGGTTGTCCCAAATCTGTCAACTTCACATAGCGAGTGGAGATGCACTTCATTATTCCATTGGAGGCATCGAGGTCGAGAATGTTAGACTAAAGGTCAAGGAATTGGAAGAGGCTTTGATTCCTATGCCATTTCTTGCCAATCCTTTGGCAATAGCCATGCCTGACACTCCTGTAGCCAAGTTAAAAGGATCCTCCAACCTCCTCTCATCTTGTAGAGGATATGTGGAGAATAATATCAAGAAAATAATGGAACTAGTTATCGAGGCGTGGGAAACATCACAAACCATCACTTCCCTTGGAACCAGGGTACATAATTTGCTCGAACATTTGCAGGCGGAGTTAAAAGATGAAGAACATTTCTATTTAAACACGGTCCTTCCTTTTGGCACCATTGTCAACAACATGACAAAACAAGAAGAAGACAACAAGATATTCCATCCAAAAACCGGATCGGTCAATTAAATGCATGCTGGAAAGAAAAAGTGAAGAACCTGCATCTCATTGTTCAGTCATGTGAACAAGCCATATCAAAGAAAGAAAAATTATTCACAAGGATGTCCAAAATAAACTTAGACGAAAGGACCAATGACTTCCAAGACTCCAACTTAATCGTCAACTCATTTCCCTTAACTAGGCATGACTTCGATAAATAGTTTGATATGTTTAAGGCGCTCTCTTTGGAAAAAATTTGCAGCATCCTTGAATATCGTCAAGATCACATCAACGACTGCCTAGTCGACTATTCAATACAAAATGAGGAAATTGATCAAGCTCTGCGTAATCTTTCTATCGACTTCGAGGAATTAGAAAATGAACTTTTCAACATAAAAAGTTGGAATGAGATCAACTTCGCCCCAATGAGAAGCTACATTGAAGAATGGCTCGAAAGGGAATTGAAGCAGGTCGTCGATGAAAGGTAGAAGGAAGTTTCCATGATTCCAGCAATCGTCGACGACATCAATGAAAAGGCATCCGCAAGAAAATAGCAAAAGGGGTCATATGTACCATTATTGTAAGTCTACTGATCGCATCCTGCTTTGTTTATCAACCCAATTATTCCACTTTTTTAAATAGAAATGTCTAGCCAAAGAATGATACCTTTCAATTTATTTATTTTTCAGGTATTGCACTCTACCATCGCCCACTTCTTCTTTCTATAGTCATGTTTCTCGTACATATTTCTCTTATGGTCCGCGGGAGCCCCAATCCCAGTCTATATGACAAATGCATTGAAATTTCCAGGAATATGTAACAGACTTTTATTTTTTGATATATTTCAAATAAAACTGTTTTTTTATCTCCTTTTATATTTATGTCATCATACATTTTTATCTTTCACCAGTCTATATGACAAATTCATTTAAATTTCCAGGAACTTGTAACTTATTTAATATATTTCAAACTAAACTGTTTTTTTATCTCCTTTCATATTTGTGTCGTCATAAATTTTTATCTTCCACTATGCACAAATTGTATTTTGTTATATACTTTCAAAAAATAAATGGGGCTCTAGATGCCACGTGTCATTCACTGCATGGATACCACATGTGCTTCATGTTGCTTGCCACATCTTCGCTGCAGTTTCCATCTGCCTCTGCTACTTTTTCCTATCCCAATTCTACCCAGCAAGGACTATGTTGCCACATAGCCTTGTTATACATACTATCATAACCCTTCAGTAAAATTTACTACCACTATCATAACCTTTCAATAAAATTTACTACTACTATCATAACCGTAACTATGTAGTAAAATTTACTAAAGGTACATAACTAGATAAAATTTTAAAATAAAGAATGACTACACAAAGAACAAGTAGAGAATAAAAAAAATATGAAGGGATAATGACCCCTAATCTCTAATCTCTCAAAGATGAAATTACTTCCTCTTCGAGCTACGAATTTTTAAAAAATAATAAAATTCTTGTTTAACAAAATAATGTACCTACCAAGTAAAAAATAGTTTTGAGAAAAAAGATAATAAAAAAAAATACAAATTGAAAAGATATAGGTTTACAAAATAATATAGATAGAAAGATGGATTTATATTGAAACTAGGGTGTAAATTTAAAATTTATAAAGCTTTGAGAAAAAAAAGATAATAAAAATAATACAAACCGAAAAGAATGTACGTTTACAAAATAATGTAGATAGAAAGATGGATTTATGTTGAAACTAGGGTGTAAATTTAAAATTTTAGTGGAAAGGAAACTATGTGGGACACTTATAATTATAGAAAATCATATGTATCATTGATCAAGAAACTAACCATGTGTTGAAATTTGAGTAGTTAATGCACGAATACAAATCATATGGTATCAAATTCCAACAATTAGGCATCATCAAGGAACTAACCATGTGTTGCAATCTGAGAATTCAATAGGTAGCACAAACACAAATGGAATGTTTTAAATTGTTAAGCATCAAAAGTAAATTTAAGCGAAAGGAAATGGATGGCCAACATAAAATAATTTCATTTGATAATCAAGCGCAAGTGTGGAGGGATTAATATTATCACATAGCCACTTTACTATGGTTACCATACTTGTTTCTATGACATCAATACATGGTCAAATTTCAAGAAGTTGACCTATATTTTGGGTCAATATATCAAAACCTTATCTTAGGAAACTTAGTTGTTAATTTTGTTTACATGATAATCTTTTTATTGCCTTAGACATTTTTGTGTACTTATATGGGAGGCACACTAATTGAAGAGTATCTAAAAGAAACTTGTTCTATAGAGATAATTCTATTGATTGAACTTATGCACTAATATAAAAAGGTATATCCAATAATGTGTTGCATGCACAATTGCTAAGTTAACCAATAAGAAGCAGGGATTGTATATACCCTTGGTAATGTTGCAATGGCCTTGGTAGTATTTTTTAATGGACTTCTTTACCTACTTACCAACTACCTAGTTAAAATGTAACATTGTTTATATAGTGGTTGACAAGTTTTTTAAGATGGAAGTACTTATGTGATGTTGTAAAACTAACACTATTAAGGATATAGACATTTTTTGTACAATTGTATGTGAACTTTGCACTACCTGGATCCATTGTTTCAGACAAATATGTAATATCCCCAATAGAAATGTGTTATGTTTGTTGTCCAATTATGTAGTGTTGGTTGTGAACTTTTGTCAAATAATTGAATTACATGTGTTATTAAGTTGATTGAGTACTTTTTGTAAACATTTTGCATGTAATCCACAAATAGACATTCTGTTAAACATGTTGCATGAAATCTAAGTACACCATAATTAGAAGAGATAATGTGGCACTTTATTATGAGTGGAATATTGATCACAACAATGCAATATCTATGGTTGCTACAACAGTTGTAACACATCATAAAGACACTACAAAACTCAATAAAAACATGTGATCATGCCACTATCTCTTCAACAAATTATACAAGGTTTCTCTATGCTCCTCAAGTCTCCTTCAATCCTCCAAAGGTCAGAATAGGGCTATGGCCCCACTCCAACACTCCCACGAATTTGCAAGAGACCCACAATCTCCTCCCCACCCTCATTGTTCTGCAAATAAGCCTCTCGACCCTCTCCAAGACTCTAGTGACACAACCAAATGGGATTACAAACCTCTCCAACCTCAATGCTCCACAAAAGGGGACTCGTATCCCCTCTTTAACCCTTGCAAATAGCTCAAGAGGCCTCATGGATTTCTCCACAGTCCCCATATACCCTCACGATGTAGCAGGGAATGAAATCAACCTATCCAATGAATCTAGGTGGCCTCTCCAAGTGTCAAAACCATCAAAAAGACTGTACGGTTCCTCTAGATGTCCACATGACTTGGAAAAGAGAGGGATCAACCCTCCAATGAATATCAACCAGCCTCCTAGTGTTACGACCCTGCAAAGAAAGAGAAAACGTCCCTCAAGGAAGCTCCACAAATCTCCAATTAAATTGATGCAACCACTAATTGAAGATGAATCCCAATGTAAATCTTGAATAGATCCACCTCTTTCCTAGCTAGGGTGGATGTTGCACCACCGAAACCAAACCAACAATGGAAGGGTTTTTCCAAAACCCCAATGAAAAAATTGGCTCCAAGAGCACTCCAAACAAGATATCAAATCATAATGAGGAAGGTGAAGTGCTACCCTTCCTTTATACTTCTCCATGCTCCACACTTCATTACCCTTTATAACCCCTTATTAATGCCTGAAAATGGTTAATTGGAATTTCATACATTCCTGAACACTGGAAATCCCTTTCTCATCATCCCAACCTTTAGATATTTTTGTCCCAGTTCCAATGAGCTATTACAAAAAGGTGTCCCCTCAAATCGTACGATACAAATAACACCTTTAGTGTATTTAATTAAAGTATCCTCAATAATCACCCAAAATTATAGAAATCATCGAAATGCCACAAAATTAAGAGCGAACTGTGCAGAAATGATCCTGATGATGAAAGATGGTTAATGGACTAGCTTGGGCCCCATATAAAACCTCCAAACTTCTCAAGCTCACTGTTAACCTCATTTTAATCCTCTGGTTAGGATGACATAAACTCACAAGGTCACCTTTGATTTCATAACACGGGAATCCAAAAATGGGGACATTGTTGTCCTCCCTTCCCAAATATTGCTTATCCTCAAACAATGCCATCACCACCTTACGCTCCATCGATTGAGCCAGACTAAAACAGAAAATGACACCAGGGTCCCAAACCACCCCTAAATATATAAAGCATCCTTTGTTCAACGCATGGTCCGGAAGGTTACGACCATAATAGGCCTCCTCAATACAACCTCTAACTAGAGAAACTCGGTACTGCAACAACTCAATCAACCCCTCAAAGAACTTCTCTACTAGGGAACCAATATCGTGGAAGTAAAAAATGGCTTTCACCTTAGTGTCAACTGCTAAGCTGTCTAATACTAAAATTATGGGGTCCCAATCCCATCTCAGAAAGGAACCACCATATTGTCATTGTTCCACCCTGATCATAACCATCCGACTGTTGTGCCCAGTCTGCATCCTCCTCTCCCAGAAATCCAAGTTGAAATACCTCTAAGGGATTAACCTACTACCATGAATAGTAACCTGCACAGACACCCATGTGAAGTCACAGCCTGCAAATCAACTTCCATGCTCGATATTGAATACCAAAAAAGGAAGTTTGTCTCGATCACTGGAAATGACTTTGAGCTGCTCTCCACAAGATAGATATGCAACCTATACTACCCCACACTCCAACGATGTCACCAGAAAGTGCATGAACTCTGATGATTGGTCAATCGCTACACACATACTATCTTCTACCTGCACCCTTTGTAAACCTATGATGGAAACTATCAACATGTTCTCCCACTCTTGATTAGAAATGGGAAAGGGTTGTATCAACCTGCTAGATGACTCTGCCCCAACCTGTATTGTTGATGAGTCATACACTCCTCCATATCTCCCAACACATTGTCCACAACATCCCTCCATGGGAACCTCTCTCAGACCTGCCTACAAGTGATAAAGTCACCAAGGTCCCAATTTTTCCTATATGATGTGAAGCACCCTCTACTCTTAGCACCAATATACAAGGTGCTAACACAAGAATCTATCTAACTACCCCTGATAATCGAGGAAATAATAGGTTGTGTAAACTCAGTCAACTCCTCGAAAGACCACTCCTCTAAGAAACCAATTCGAAGCATCCCAAGAGTAAACTCCAAAAGATGAAAATTGACCGTCTCATTTGTATCGGTTGTCGAGTTGCCAAACACTGCAGTCCTAGGGTCCCAAGCTAATCTCCTAGAGGAACCATCATGTTGGCACTGCACCCCAATGATCATAACCATTTGAACGCCATAATCAGACTATGCTCTCCTCTCATGGACCCCCAAGCTGAAATCCTTGAAAGGACTAAACTCACTACCATGGATCATGTCTCGCCAAAACATATTAGTGAAGTCAAATTCTTCCAACCTGTGGATCGACTCGATCCTGGGTGTCATGAGGGAAAATCTATCTCTCCAAATCTCATCAAATCCTCTCACAACATATCGACAATGGTGTAGTCCAATCATTGACATGATATTGTCAATCATCCTCATCATCTGAAGCACTCTATCACTCTAATGAATGTCAGGACCCCAACAAATTGAAATTTCACCACTCCCAATGCCTACTGAAATATTTTTGAACCGATCCAACAAAGTATGGATCTCCTCATGTGCACTCTGCAGACTGATCAAATGACCCCAATGAAATACCTCTATCACATCCATTATGCACCATGTCTCATCCAAATGGCTCCAGTTATCCTTTCTTGTACCAATGTATATATTGACAGCATCAAATAACACCAATGGATGCCTCTACCACTTCCTGCAACACTAGAAAGTGACTAGTGCATTGGTAAACCCCAAGGATACGACCAATGGATCATAATGAATTCTGGAAGTAGAATTGTGCCTATCATGCTCCCTGATCCTCGTCTAAGGATATCCCAGATGAAGATCTATCATCCAGGGATATGTTTATCCTTGAGTCTCACCCATACACTCACCAATCCTGGGCAACCTCAACTCAATGGTGTGCTCAAAGACTTTGTCGAGAGGTCTCCTTGGTGGAAACACCCCACAACTCCATTGTACACTCTCTTGTTCCAATGAATACCCCTACAAATTGTTTTCGATCACTAATTCATCCTATACCATCCTATATCATGTAGGTGCTATTGTATCCATCACTCTATTGATGTCACCTAAACTTGTTCCCCAGAGCATGTCCATGTATATCATATAGTTGTCCACCCAATCCATAGACGCATATACTTCCTTGTGGCTTGCTCCACAAGAAATGGGCTCAACTATCTCCTCTGTAGTTAAGCCTTGAGATTTTAGTGGGCTCTCCAACATAAACAGCTCATGATCCCCATAATGCAAAACAGGCGCATGGGAAAAACCCCTACGTCAAACCTCTCCTCAAGCACCTGTAACTATGAATGCTCCTCATGTGGTATTGTCTCAAGAGGCTCCTCCCTAGAATCAAGAGTTCCACTCATGCCCTCATTTGTCACACCTGCCAAATATGATGGAGTCTATGTTGTTGCTAATGATGAAGATCATTCCAACCTCAATGATAACAAATCTCTTCAATCTTCTTTTCCTTGTCTTCGGCGAACTTAAGACAAATCTCCCTATCCATGAAAATATGAAAGTAATTGGATTTCATCTTTTCTTGTGCTTCTTTGATGATCCACAATTGGGTACAAGTGACTCCATCTACAAATCCCCTTTGTCTCTCCTCCAATTGGGTTATCCACCTAAGGTCTTCAATAAAATTATGGACGCCATCTACCCTCGTCAATACCTGCACAATTTTCTCCTTTGAGACCAATAATTGGCTCTTCAAATCACGTAATGTTATTTCATCAGCATGGTGTGGGCTGTCACACAAGGGACCAACTGATTCACTAGATGATACAGTGAAATGATGGATTTCACATGGACTATCCTCCTCATACAAGATTTTTTATCCTTTGCCATATTCCGGTACAACCAGGTCTACATCATCATACATATCATAAATAGGATGAGTTGTTGAATCTGCATCATAGTGAAGTGCTAACACGCATGAACTATCCTCATCATCAACATCATACATAGGGAAAGAAGTTGGATCCTCACCATCAATTGATTGGAACATTTCTTCATAGTCATCGTAAGTAAGGAAAGATGTTGCATCCTCATTTTTCCCATCCAACACACTAGTGTCATCGGCCTCATCGGTTAGCTATGATGGTGTATCATAGGTTGTTGTCTTGTCTTCCTCTATGCATACAACCTCCTCATGGCTAGATGCATGCTCCTCTATCTATTCTTCATGCTCATCTATTTTCAATTTATGTTTTGTATCTTTAAATAAATCCTCGTCAAAATCCTTGGTCCATCTTCAGTACTTGATGGTGTAATAGCCACAAAAAGACAAAGTTGCACATATCTCCTCACCCAATGCTAGATAATACTGGCAATAAGGCATGTATTTACTTGTTGCCAGCATCCTCTTGGCTTGTTGAAGAATTTTCGAAGTTTAATCTGTGAATTCCAGACTTCTCTTCATCCCTTTGTTCACGAAATGCATTGTTGATTTTTCACCTCTGGTTCTTCTACAACCATCCATGTCCTATGCAATCACAGGCTGGAAAGATCACCAGCTCTGATACCACTGTAATATCCCCAATAGAAATGTGCTAGGTTATTTTTCCAATTATGTAGTGTTGGTAGTGTACTTTTGTCAAATAATCGCATTACATGTGTTATTAATTTGATTGAGTAATTTCTATAAACATCTTGCAGGTAATCCACAAATAAGCATTTTGTCAAACTTGTTGCATCAAATCTAAGTACATCGGAATTAGAAGAGATAATGTGGCACTTTATTATGAATGGAATATTGATCACAACAATGAAATATCTATGGTTGTTACAGCAATTGTAACACATCAGAAAGACACTACAAAACTTAATAAAAACATGTGATCATGTCATTTTTCTATTTGGCAAGTTATACAAGGATGCTATATGCTCCTCAAGTCTCCTTCAATCCTCCAAAGTATAACGTAGGGCTATGGCCCCACTCCAATACTCCCATGAATGTGAAAGAGACCCATAGTCTCCTCCCCACCCTCGTTGTTCTACATATGAGCCTCTCGACCCTCTCCAAGAATCCTACAACACAAAAAAAATGAGATTACAACCCTCTCCAACCATCGCTTCTTTTAAAAAGGGGACTCGTGGACCCTCTTTTTCCCTTGCGGTCAGCTCAAGAATCGACCCCCCCAATGAATATAGGCGGCCTATCCAAGTGTCAAAACCCTCTATAAGACTTTATGTTTCCTCTATATGCCCACACGGCTTAGCAAAGAGAGGGATTGGCCCTAAAATAAATCTCAGTGAGCCTCCTAGTGCTACGACCGTACAAATAAATGGAAAGTTTCCCTCAAGGAAGCTCCACAAATCTCCAAGTAAATAAATGCAACCTCTAACTGAAGATGAATCCACAAGATGAACCCCAACAAAGATCCTGAATATATCCCCTTCTTGTCTATCTAGGATGGATGTTGCACCACCAAAACCAAACCAACAATGGAAGGGTTTTTCCGAAACCCCAACGAAAACCTCCAAGAGCACTCTAAATAAGATATCAAATCATAATGAGGAAGGTGAAGTGCTACACTTCCTTTATACTTCTCTATGCTACTTCTAGATCTTTCCCTTTTTGACTGAATCCACATAACTCTTATTCCCATTTTTCTTTTCACTTTATTACCCTTTTTAACCCCTTATTAATGCCAGAAAGTGGTTAATTGTATTTTAAGACATTCCCAGACGTCGGAAGTCCCTTTCTCATCATCCAAACCTTTATATATTTTCGTCCCAGTTACAACGATCTATTATCCGAAGGTGTCCCCTCATATCATATGATCCAAATAACACCTTTAGTATATTTAATTAAAGTATGCTCAATAATAACCAAAAATTATGCAAATCGTCAGAATGCCATGGAACCAAGAGCGAACTGTGCAAAAATTATCCTGATGATGAAATATGGTGAATGCCCTAGCCTGGGCCCCATATAGCTCCTCCAAATTTCCTGAGCTCACTGTTAATCTCATTTTACTCCTCTAGTTAGGCTGACATGAACTCACAAGGTCACATTTGACTGAAAATAAGGGGAATCCAAAAATGGGGACATTAAAGTCCTCTCTTCCTAAATATTTCTTGTCCTCAAGCAATGCCATCACCACCTAACACTCCATCGACTGAGTGAGACTAAAACTGAAAATGATACCAGGGTCCCAAACTACCCTCGAAGATGTGAAGCATCCTCCGCTCAACACATGGTCCAGCAAGGTACGGGCATAGGAGGCCTCTTGAATACTACCGCTAAGTAGAGCAACTCGATACTGCAACAACTCGATCAACCCCTCAAAGAACTGCTCTACTAGGGAACCAATATCATGGAAGCAAAAACTGGGTTTCCCCTTTATTTCAGTTGTTGAGTTATCTAATACTAAAATTATGGGGTCCCAAGCTAATCTAAGAAAGGAATCACCATGGTGTCGTTGCACCACCCTGATCAAAACCGTCCGACTGTCGTGCCCAGTCTACATCCTCCTCTCCTAGAACTCCAAGATGAAATACCTATAAGGGTTGAACCTACTACCATGAATAGTATCTTACACATACACCCTTGTGGAGTCATGGCCTACAGATCCACTGCCATTCTCTATCTCGAATATCGAAAAAGGAAGTTTGTCCCGATCACTGGAAATGACTCTGAGTTGCTCTCCATTGGATATCTCTATCACCTATGTTGCCCCACACTCCAAAGACATCATTGAAAAGTGTGTGAGATATGATGACTAGTCAATCGTTGCATACATATTATCTAATCCTTTCACCCTTGGTAAACCTATGATGCAAACGATCAACATCCTCTCCCACTCTCTCTCAGAAATGGGTAAGGACTACATCAACCTAGCTATATGAGTGTGCCCTGACCTATACTTTTGACGAGTCGTACACTCCTCCATATCTCCCAACACATTGTCTGCAACATACCTCCATGTGAACCTCTCCCGTGCCTGTAAGTGATAAAGTCACCAAGGTCCAAATTTTGCATGATTGATGTGAAGCACCCTCTACTCTTAGTACCAATCTGCAAGGTGCTAACACAAAAATATATCTGACTACCCCTGATAAGACAATAAATCATAGGTTACGTAAACTTGATCAACTCCTTGGAAGACCACTCCTCCAAGAAACCAATTCTATTCATCCCAACAGTAAACTCTGGAAGGAAAAAAATGGTCGCCTCGTCAGTATCAATTGTCGATATGTCGAACACTACAGTTCCAGGGTCCCAAGCTAATCTTTGAGAGGAACCGTCATGCTAGAACTGCACCCCACTAATCATAACATGTTGACTGTCAAACTCAAATTGTTCTCTCCTATCATGGACCCCAAGTTGAAATCCCTGAAAGCACTGAACTCACTATCGTCAATCATGTCTCGCAAAAAAATCTTAGTGAAGTCAAAGTCTTCCAAACTGTGGATCGACTTGATATTGGCTATCATGAGAGAAAATATATCTCAGCAAAGCTCAGCAACTCCTCTCACAGCATCCCCACAATGACACAGTCTAATCACTGGCATGATCTTGTCGATCATCCTCATCATCCGAAGCAGTATATTACTCTGATGAATTCCAAAATCCCAACAAATTGAAATTCCACCACTCCCAATGCCTGTTGAAATCTATATGAACAAATCCAATAGAGTATGGATCTCCTCTTGTGCACTTTGTGCACCAATCACATGGCATCAATGAAATACCTATGTCATGGCCATTATGCACCCTGTCGCATCCAACTAGCTCCATTGATCCTATCCTTTCTTGTTGTATATAATGAGGGCATCAAATAATAGAAATAGATGACTCTACCACTTCCTGCAAGACTGGAAAGTGACTAGTGCATTGGCTAACCCCAAGGGTATGACCAAGAGATCATAATGAATTCTGGAAGCATACATGTTCCTATCCTACTCCTTTATCCTCATCTGAGGATATCCCAAATGAACATGTATCCTCGAGGGATACGATGCTCCTTGAGGCTCGCCCATCCACTCATTGATCCTGGGAAACCTCAACTCAATGGTGTGCTCGAAGACTTAGTCGGAAGGTCTCCCTAGAAGAAACACCCCACAACTCCACTATACAATCTTGTGTGCCAATCAATACCCATGCACACTATTGTCAATCACTAAATTGTATTTTACCATATTGTATCATGTAGGTTCTAATGGATACATCACTCTATTGATGTCCCCTAAACATGTTCCCTAAAGCATGTCCATTTTTGTCATATACATGTCTATCCAATCCATGGATGCATATATTGCCTTACAGCCTTGTCCACAATAAATGTGCTCAACTATCTCCTCTATAGCTAATCCTTAATCTTTTAGTGGGATCTCCAACAAAAGTGGCTCATGATCCCCACAATGCAAAATAGGTGCATGGGAAAAACCCTTTGCGTCAAACCTCCCCTCAAGCAACTACAACTCTGAATGCTCCTTGTGCGGAATCGTCTCAAGAGGCTCCTCCCTCGAATAAAGAGTGCCACTCATGCCCTCATGTGTCACAACTTCCAAATATGATGGAGTCTTTGTTGTTGTTAGTGATGAAGAGCATGTCAAATTCAACTGGTAACAGAGCTCCTCAATCTCCTTTTCCTTGTATTCAGCAAACTTAAGAGCAAGGTCCCTCTACATGAAAATCTGCAGTAATTGGATTCCAATTTTTCTTGTGCTTCTGTGATGATGCACAATTGGGTACTAGTGAATCCATCTGCAACTCCCCTTTATCTCTCCTCCAACTGGGTTCTCCACATAAGTTCTTCAATAAACTTATGGCCACCATCTTCCCTCGTTGATACCTACATAATTTGCTCCTATGTGACCAATAATCGGTTCTCCAAATCACACAATATTATTTCATCAACATGGCATGGGATGTCACACAAGGGACCAACTGACTCACTAGATGATACTATGCAATGATGGGTTTCACATGGACTATCCTCCTCATACAATATTTTTTATCCTTTGTCATATTCTGGTACAATCAGGTCTGCAACATCATACAATTCATAAATAGGATGTGGTGTTGAATATGCGTCATAGTTAGGTGCTAACACGTTGTAACCATCCTCATCATCAGCATCATACATAGGGAAATATGTTAGATCCTCACCATCAGTTGATTGGAAAATTTCCTCATAGTCATCATAACTAGGGAAAGATGTTGCATCCTCATTTTTCCCATCCAACACACTACAGTCATCAGCCTCATCATTTAGCTATGATGGTGTATCATAGGCTATTGTTTGGTCTTCCTCTATGCATACATCCTCCTCATGGCTAGATGCATGCTCCTCCACCTATTATTCATGTTCATCTCTCTTCAATTTCTACCTTGTGTCTCTAAACAAATTGTCGTCCAAATCCTTGGGCCATCTTTCGTACTTGAGGGTGTAATAGACATTAAAGGACAAATTTGCACAAATATCCTCACCCAATTCTAGATAATCATGGTATTAAGGCATGTATTTACCTATTTCCAACATCTGCTTGTCTTGTTGAATAATTTTCCAAGTTTTATTTGTGAATTACAAGGTTCTCTTCATCCCTTTGTTCACGGAATGCACTGTTGATTTTTCACCTATGGTTCTTCTGTAACCATCCATGTCTTATGTAATCACAATATGGAAATATCATCATCTCTTATACCACTATAATATCCACAACATAAATGCGCTAGGTTTGTTGTCCAATTATGTAGTGTTGGTTGTGTACTTTTGTCAAATAATTGCATTACATGTGTTATTATGTTGATTGAATACTTTCTATAAACATTTTGCATGTAATTCACAAATGGACATTCCATAAAACATGTTGCATGAAATCTAAGTACACCATAATTAGAAGAGATAATGTGTCACTTTATTATGAATGGAATCTTGATCACAACAATGCAGTATCTATGGTTGCTACAGCAGTTGTAACACATCAAAAAGACACTACAAAACTCAATAAAAGAATGTGATCATACCATTGTCTCTTCAGTAGGTTATACAAGTTTTCTCTATGCTCTTCAAGTCTCCTTCAATCCTCCAAAATCTAGAACAGGGACATGGCCCCACTCCATGACTACCCTGAATTTGCAAGAGACCCACGGTCTCCTACCCAACCTCGTTGTTCTGCAAATGAGCCTCCCATCCCTCTCCAAGACTCTTGTGACACAACCAAATTGACTTACATATCTCTCCAACCCCCGCTGCTCTGCAAAAGGGGACTCATAGCACCTCTTTAACCCTCACGGTCAACTCAAGAGGCCTCACGACTTGCTCCACATTCCCCACAAACCCTCACAATGTAGCTAGGGATGAAATTGGCACCTATAATGAATTTAGGCGGCCTCTCCAAATTCCAAAACCCACCATAATACTTTATAGTTCCTCTAGATATCAACATAGCTCAACAAATAGAGGGATCCTCTCTCCAATGAATCTCGGCCAACCTCCTAGTGCTACGACCCTGCAAAGAAAGGGAAATTGTCCCTCAAGAAAGTTCCATAAATATCCAAGTAAATCAATGCAACCTCTAACTGAATATGAATCCACAAAATGAAACCCAATGGATATCTTGAATAGATCCCCCTCTTGTCTATCTAGGGTGGATGTTGCACCACCCAAACCAAACCAACAATGGAAGAGTTTTGCCAAAACCCCAACGAAAACCTTAGCTCCAAGAGCACTCCAAATAAGATATCAAACCATAATGAGGAAGGTGAAGTGATACCCTTCCTTTATACTTCTCCATGCTCCTTCTATATCTTTCCCTTTTTGACCAAATCCACATAAATCTTATTCCCCTTTTTCATTTCACTTTATTACCTTTTTTAACCCCTTTTTAATGCCTGAAAATGGTTAATTGAATTATAAGACATTATCGGACGTCGAAATTCCCTTTCTCATCATCCCAACCTTTATATATTTTCATCTTGGTTCCAACAAGATATCACACGAAGGTATCCCCTCAGATCATATGATCCAAATAACACCTTTAGTGTATTTAATTAAAGTGTGCTCAATAATAACCCAAAATTATGGAAATCATCTGAATGCCACAGAACCAAGAACGAAGTGTGTGGAAACAATCCTAATGATGAAATATGGTGAATGGACTAGCCTCAGCCCCATATAACTCCTCCAAATTTCTTGAGCTCACTATTAAACTCATTTCACTCCTCTGACCAGGATGACATAAACTCACAAGGTTGCCTTTGACTGCGAAGGAGGAGAATCCAAAAATGGGGGCATTACAAAAGATTCCAATTTTCTCTATACCCTCCTGAAGATATTGTGAAGTATATGTAATGTACCTAATAAGGATAATATGGGGTACCTAGGGAGGTGTCGATGAGGAATAATGATAGATAGGTTTCTATATAGTGTGAAAGCAATAATTGTAAGAATATTTACTAGAAGGTTCCACCTACTAGAAGGATCCTTCACTATAAAGTTCCTAGAAGGTTAGATAGAAAATATATAAAGAAGTAGAAGCAATGCAATGGCAATATTGTAAAGCATATTGTAATTGTAACAAGCATGGCTTCTAGAATGATTCCTTCCTTAAGGAGTATTTGATGGTGCTACCCTACCTCAAAGGTTCTTCGAAATATTTTTGTGTTGTTTATGGTGTGAATGATTCGGTTTATTTATAAAGGTGTTTCTCTTCTATATTTATTGTATTGAGGTTTACTACAAGTGGCATCATAGCTCTTTCTTGGGCACAAAGTGGGAGAATTGTATTTTCTCTTTTTGCATAATTTTCAAGGGAAAATACTATGGCAACATTTAGATTGATATTTGAAACTTTTTTTGTAGAATTTGAACAATACAACTATAGATATAAGTTCCTCTCAACCCCATTTTAGAGAAAAATCATCCAAATCGGATTCCAAGAAGTGGAGTTATCGTTTATTTAAAAGCGGTTGTTTTAGGGGTTTTCTAGTGATGGTCGTGTGATTTGCAGATTAAATATATTTTGATAAAGTTCTTAGATTTCAGTCAAACCAGTGTCAATAGATGCATAGTGGCCATGGAATTTCACAATTGTGGTCATAATATCCAATCAGATAAGTATAACAAATGTTATGATCATTTTAAATTGGTCACACCAAACCCTGGCAACACAAAGGAGCTCCATTGAAAAGTAAGTTCTTTATTCAAAACCCTAGTTGTATTTTTTGGATATAGCAAGAAAAATGTTTTTTACAAGAATATATAATGGTCATAGTATTGAAGAATACATAAAGTATGCAAAGTTATTATGGTAAAATAATTGGAGGATGGGACTATGCCTTGGTTTGAAAGACGACACTATGATATGGTGGAATTTTCTTAACTTTGACAAGATGAAGGTACTTTAAGATGAAGCATATGAACAATTATTTTTAGATAGGTGGTCTCATGTTGGGAAAAAGGATAAAGAGAGCACCAATGGTTTGTTTTCATGCACAAACCTCCTATTATAGGTTCATGGATGTATTTAATAGGAACATGTTATTATTTCTACAAACCCTGATAGCAAGCATAATTTCATCAATGTTAGCTTGGCTAAAATATTGCAAGTTCCCGCAAAGAATATTCAAAGCACATAGGTTGAGGGTGAAAATGTCCAAATTTTTAAATATTTGAAGTTTACCATGGATAAATATGTGTTGAAATAATGTTTCCATGCTATAGATATGGATGACATGGATATTGTTTTGGGATATCCTTGGATGGACTTGGTACAGTTAATATTAATGTGCAAAAGAAATTTTGAGGCTTTGGTATAAGAAAAAGAAAATTATATTTCAAGATATTTCTCTTACTAAACAAGAAGGGCCCAAGGGGGTACTTGAAGAAGTCCTTACAAGGAAACTAATTGTAGAGCTTGAGGTTGAATCAAAAGAAGAGCCTACAAAAGAACATGAAGAAAATCCCTGACAAGGGCATAAAAAGGAACAAAAATATAAGGAGTTAAATGACTCAAAAGAACCCCATGTTGAAGAGTTCAAACAAGAAGAACCAATAGCTAAGTTTTATGTATATCACCACCCACACCACCTAGAGAAACAACGATCGTCAAGGCAAGGGCATGAGCATCAACAAAATTACGAACCAACATGGAACCAAAAAGGAAACCAGTATGGAGGCACATGGAGGACTAAAATTAATGCATGGAGATATCAGAGGCATAGTGGCAACATGGCACCAAAGGAGAAACCATAATCAAATCAAGGTGGCAAGGAAGTAGTTGGACCCCATATTCACATTTCACTAGGATGGATGGATGCTCATTCTTGGTACAAGTTGGATACATTACTTATTATATCATATTGTATGGCTTCCTCCCGTGTTTCGATGACAAAACATGTGAAGGGGGATGGAATGTAATGTACCTAGGGAAGATAATATGGGGTACCTAGGGAGGTACCCAGGGGGTATAATGATAGATATTTTTTTATATAATGTGAAAACAATAATTTTAATAAGGCTTACTACAAGGTTCCTTCACTAGAAAGTTCCTTGGAGGTTAGATAGAAACTATATAAAGAAATAGAAGAAATGTAATGGGATGTCTTGTGAAGCATATTGTAATTGTAACAAGCATGGCTCATGGACTGATTCCTTCCTTAAGAAGTATTTTATGGTGTTACCCTCCCTCAAGGTTTCTTCTCTATATTCTTGTGTTGTTTATGGTGTGAATGATTTGGTTTATTTATGAAGTTAAGAGTTCCTCTTATATCTTTTACGTATCAAGGTTTACTATAGTATATAGGATACCAAGATTTTAAATGCATTAAGACTTTAGAGAATCTCTCCAATGTGTGTGTCAATGTCGAACCAATCTCGCACTAACATTACATGACAAAACTTTAGCGCAACCCTCATGTTAGGCATGTACAACATCCTCTACCAAAGCATAACACCTCAACATCATGCCAACAAGCCACATCTCCATGTAGACATGAAGTGCCAAAAAATTCAACACATGACACTAATGATTACATTTGTAATTATCATCCTTTGAACTATAATTTATAACTAAATCATGTACACTATTAAATATATTGAGCTCTATGCTCCATTGTAACTCACTTAGGTCAATGACTATAAGATACTCTTACGATACAATGTTTTTATTGATAATTTGAGTTTCTCTTAGCCTCTTTTATGGGACTAACCTTTTAATTCCCCTCCATATTCTAGCATAGTCTCATTGGCTAATTTTATGTAACTTGTAAACTATAACATAAAGTGAACAAATTTAGAGGAGGATATATTGGGTTTTAATGTCTTACTTTCTTTGTTAGACGTTCTATTTTCTATATAGAAAACGTGTTGACCACCTCTAACTTCCTTATAACCATTATCTTCCTCAAGTTGGTGGTTTTCCATTGTGCTATACTTAGAGAATGGATCAACTATATCCCAAGCTTGTGTTTTCTTCATATCTCACTCATTCCCTTATTTTGTTTGTAAATTCTTCTTCAATTACTCTTTCAACTTATTCTTCATTTCAACTTATAGGGCACTCCACAAATCAAGGTCATCATTGGCCATTAAATTCACTCATCCTTCATCAACTCAACCCTTATGTTTGCATGGATCCCACTTTTTAATTTTTCTCCCAAGGGATGTGTTTATTGTTGATGTTCTGGTAGCTGCGAGAGGTATTAACCTCCAGTATAACCTTTGTGATTAGAATAGAAGATTGTGGAAGCAAGAGAACCATTAAACAGATGTGGAAATACTCTAGAAGAGAAGTCGGACCAAGGAGAATAATAATAAATAATTAGAAGGCTCCAGAAAGAGAAGTTGGGCCCACATGAAAAGACACATGGACATGCTAGTATAACAAGAGGTAAGGTGCTACCTCATTTGCAGACTCTCACTCACTCAATTAGGGCGCAAGTCTGAGGAGCAACAGTTGCAGCAATTAGGGTGCAAGTCTGAGGAGCAGCAATTGCATCAATGAGGGCACAAGTCTGAGGAGCAGAAGTTGCAGCAGTTAGGGTGCAAGTCTGAGGAGAAGTAGTTGCAGGAGTTAGGGCGCTAGTCTTTCTGGTATCTCTCTCGTGTGCGCTTCTCTTGATTAAGGTACGCTCTCTTGGTATTGTGTTGTTGCTACAGTCGTGTTGGTATTTTTGGTTAGGGTTTCTCTGAGAGGACTTGCTTCATGTATAGAATCTATCTAAGAAAAGGTTAATGTACTCGGGGGTGGAACGTGTAAGTGCCTATGGTTGGGTGACAATGGTGTAACATTGTCTATGGAAAAATGAGCATACCAAAATTTTAAGATGGGATCAGAGTTGGCTTCCTTCATAACAGTCTAACCACTGAAAGTAATATTGTCAATTTCCCCTATTATCAAGCTCGTTGAGCACTTAAAAAGACACCAAGAAGGTCATATAAGGAGGGCGCATCTTTCCCCAGGATCAGATCTTCAAAATTTAAAAGTTGGAAAATTAGGGTTTCCTCATAAAACCCTAGGTCAAGACGTTTGGTCATTAAAAGATTGAAGTCTGAGAATATCCTTGAAGAAGGGAGGTCGCCTTGGCATAACGCACTCACTAGTAAGTCCAAAATTAATTTCTACAAACTTTTATTTTTTGTCATATTTATATATCCCGGTGCAGAATGACTTCCAGCACTAAGCTTGATGAGAAGCTTGAGGTTGTTGATAACTTTCGAGCATGGAAATATAGAGTGATGTTCATTCTAGAAGAGAATGATATAGAATGCTTCACTGAAGAAGAATTTCAAGATCAAGAGGGAGATGAGGATAAAGAAAAGCACAAGAAGAACTTGGTTAAAGCAAAGAGGATTATTGCAGATTCTATCAAGCATCACTTGATCCCTCATGTCTCATCATTGAAGACTCCAAAGAAGATGTTTGATGCTTTATTTTTATTATATGAAGGAAAGAATATCAATCGGAAGATGACATTGAGGACACATCTCAAGAATGTGATGCAGAATTCAAAATCCATTCAATCCTACTTTATGAGGGTGTCTCAAATCAAAGAACAGCTTGAAGCCATTGGAGACACAGTTGAAGAAGTTGAGCTAGTAATGATTACATTGAATGGTCTCCCAAAGTCTTGGGACTCATTTATTCATGGAATATGGTTCAAAAGGATTCACCTCATAAGGTGAAGCTCAGTGATGACTATCAATATCCCATTAAAGGGGTAGGAGAAGCCTCCTACGGGTTAGATTTTGAAAATTCTATTGATGATGCTATTGTGATTGGTGTTCAAGAAGGAGGTTTATACAAATTAAAGGGACACTCAAAATCAGCATTAGTTCACAATACAGTAAATCTGAGTGAGATATGGAATAGAAGACTTTCTCACACACATTACAAACCATTACCGATTATAAGTAAGATGGTGACATATTTTCCAAAGATTCAGGTGAATCATGATAGTATATGCAAGGGATGTGCACAAGGCGATAACTTGAAGAGACGGTTTCCAAGCAGTGACAGTAGATCCAAAGGGATCTTAGATATAGTACACTCAGAGGAAGCCCAAGAGTTGGAGGCAGTAGTAACGATGTCCCCTACAATATAGAACCACTGAAATGGGACAGCAACAGCTAGACTCTAGGTTTGCATATCAGGTTTGATCTCTTATATTGCTACAGCTTAAGTAAGTGTTATAACTAGAATAATAGTATTTAAAGTTCTATTATTGTTATTGCTATCAAATGTTTTGTAACACTTGAATATTGTTGGTATGATGATCATTAAGTAAAAGCTCATTGTTTAGTATTAATGATGCACTCGTTTACAAGATAAATTGATCTCCTCTAGGAGATGTTCTTGGTTGTTGACTTGGGTAGGTTACCATGGAGGAATGATTTGCCACAACACCGGAAGAGTGTTGTTCTTATTTCTTATTATTGTATTTTTTGTTTTGGCTCTTGTTCCAGGAAGGTCACAAGTGATAGCTCTGAGAAGGAGCTATTTTGACGATTGTTCTCGTTCTTGTTTTTATTATTATTATAAGAGTATTATTCTTGTATGTTTTTGTTGCTCTTGTTCCTGGCAGGTCACGGGTGATAATTCTAAAAGGAGCTATAGTGACGATTGTAGGAGGCAACATATTAGATGGTATATAGCTTGATACATGGAGTAGAATATCGAGATAAGAAGTTGTATACACAACCATATACATCCATGTACCGAAGAAGAAGAGGATGAATAAGGGTAATTTTGTGGGATACAGAGTTTATCATATGGAGATTGATTGTAAGGAGCAGAAGGCTCTAAAGATGATTGAATAGATCCCTCTAGTGTAGTTGATCACTCTTCAGATCATCAGGAAGAGTTAGTAGAGCTGGAAAGGCCTACCCAGAATCGTTGCAATAACCAGGAAGAGGCCAGCATGGTCTCGTGACACTTTGCAGGATGCAAATATATATGGCATTGATGAACCATATAATGAGGAGGAGCATATGGTTCCACCAGTGGTTAAGTAGGTGGCCCCACCAAGAACCATATCAGGAGGAGCTAGAGTTCAGAGGGATTCAGCCCTTAGGATCCAGTATGGAGGAGAAGCCCCCAGGATAGTTCATAAGGGATCAGACTTCAGAGAAGGCCAGCACATGTAAAAGGATAAGATGGCTCCGGAGATTATATAGACTCATATTAGCCTAATCTCATAGAGAGTTAGTGGCTTAGAGACTTTCATTCAGAAAGTATTCCTCCTCAGATTCAGATGGGAGAGAGAGACGTATTCTAGGACTGACATACATGTTCCATCATTGAGGAGGATAGATCGAAGCTTCAGAGGCTTGGAGGAGATATGAGACCTCCTGGGAATATTCCCTTGTTTGAGTGACAGAAAGAAGGAATAGATTATGAGGAGACATTTTCTCATGTGGTGAGATACACTTTGATTAGAGCTATACTTGTGATAGCTGCAGTAATGAAATTGAAGGTCCATCAGATGGAAATGAAGACATGTTTTATGAATGGTGTAGTAGAAGAGAAAGTGTACGTGGAGAAACCACAAGGATTCAAGACACATGAATGGCAGACACATGTGTGTAGATTCAAGAAATCCTTGTATGGATTGAAACGAGCACCCAGGGCATGGTACGGTAGAATTGACAACTTTCTAATGAGCTTGGGTTTTAGCAAGAGTAAAGAAGATCCCAACCTTTACTACAAGGTTGAGGATAGTGGACCAGTGATATTTTTGGTATATGGGGATGACATGTTTCTAACAGGTAACAAGAAGCTTATCGTTGCGTGCAAAAGAAATCTTGCATCAGAGTTCGAGATGAAAGACCTGGGTATGATGCATTATTTTTTGGGTCTAGATGTGTGGCAAAAACCGGACGAGATTTTCCTTAGCCAAGAAAAATATGTGGTAGAAACCCTGAAGAGATTCGAAATTACGGATTGTAAATCCATGCCCACACCGATGGTGATGAACCTGAAGTTATTGAGTGATACTTCTTCAGAGATAGTGGATGTCACCATGTACAAGCAAATGATTGGTTCGTTGATGTATTTGACGAATACTAGGCCAAATATATGCTTTGTGATGAACACTTTGAGTCAGTATATGGTTGAACCAAGACGTGTTCACTTGATTCCAGAAAAGCACGTATTAAGGTACCTGAAGGGTATGATAGACTTTGGACTCTGATATGTTTCAGATCGTAAGATAAGACTGCAATGTTATGTTGATTTAGATTGGGTCGGTAGTTTCACAAATGGGAAGAGTACATCAAGATGTTGTTTCGGTTTGGCGTCAGCTATGATTTCGTGGCTCAAGAGGAAGCAGACTAGTGTGGCACTCAGTATTCCCAAGCCATAATATATAGTAGCATGTTCATCTAGTAGTTAAGTTGTGTGGCTTCAGAATTTGCTTTCAGTATTGTTTGATCTCGAGTTGGAGGTGACTTGTTATTTTTGTGACAACCAGAGTTGTATAAAGTTGTCCGAGAACCTTGTGTTTCATGACAAGTCCAAGCACGTTGAGATCAAGTACCATTATATCTGAGATTTGGTGCAAAAGGGAGTTGTGAAGCTCGAGTATATTGGCACATAAAAGCAGATAGCAGATATGTTGACCAGCCTATGTCAAAGGTAAAGTTTGAGTAATTCAGGGACAAGTTTGGCGTGGTCCAGAAGGACTTTCCTCGTAAGAGAGAATGATGAGTCACATATGAAATTCTAGGGGGGAATAGCTTATAGAGTGTGGCAGCAGCGGGTAGTCATTTACAGAAACATTAGTTGTTGAGACTCTGTATGGGTAGTAGCGCATTTTTGTGTGAACTGGCTAAACTGGATAGTTTCCCAGACTCTGTATGGATTGGGTAGTAGCGCAATTATGTGTGAACTGGTTAAACTAGATAGTTGCCCAGAATCTGTATGGATTGGGTAGTAGTGCAGTTCTTTGTGAACTGGATAAACTGGATAGTTTCCCAGACTCTATATGGATTGGTTAGTAGTGTAGTTTTGTGTGAACTGGATAAACTGGATAGTTTCCCAAACTCCGAGTGGATTGGGAAGTAGCGTAGTTTTGCGTGAACTGGCTAGTTGCCTAGCTTTGAGAGAGCTAGATGAAGTCCTCTAATGACATAAGTTATGAAAGGACGTCGAGACCCATAAGGTCCGAGAGGAAGATGAGGTTGTGCCCACTAGAGAGATGGTGTGTATGTTGATGAGGCCCCAGATGCATGACTGTGACATAACCATCAAATAGTTTGTGTGTGACTATGACAGAGCATGTCTGGATATGATGGTGATACTTGTGACATGATCTGTTTGATCATGAGATAGCCCGTGTGGTTGTGGTGATGTTACCTGTAGACCGGTATGCAATACCATGTGAGTATTGTCCATGCCATGTGAGATGGATGGATTTGATTAAGACCATTACTTGAAGAACATCATAGTTAATACCTCCCTAGCTAAGAGAGAGTGTTGATGTTTTGGTATATGTGGGAGGTATTAACCTCCAGTATAACCTTTGTTCTTAGAACAAAAGATTCTAGAATAAAGAGAACCATTAAACAGATGTGGAAATACCCTAGAAGAGAAGTCAGCCCAAGGAGAATAATAATAAAGAATTAGAAGGCTCCAGAAAGAGAATTCGACCCCACATGAAAAGTCACTTGGAAAAGCTAGTATAAATAGATATAAGGCGCTACCTCATTTGCACACTCTCACTCACTCAATTAGGGAACAAGTCTGAGGAGAAACAGTTGCAGCAGTTAGGGCACAAGTTTGAGGAGCAGCAATTGCAACAATTAGGGCGCAAGTCTAAGGAGGAGCAGTTGCAGTAATTAGGGCGCAAGTCTGAGGAGCAGAAATTGTAGCAGTTAGGGCGTTAGTCCTTCTAGTATCTCTCTCTTGTGTGCTTCTCTTGGTTAAGATACGCTCTCTTGGTATTGTGTTGTTGTTGTAGTCGTGTTGGTATTTCAGGTTAGGGTTTATATGAGAGTACTTGCTTTGTGTACAGAATCTATCTAAGAAAAGGTTATTGTGCTCGGTGGTGGTACGTGTAAGTGCCTATGGTTGGGTGACAATGGTGTAACATTGTCTATGGTAAAATGAGAATACCAAAATTTTAACATTTATACTCCACACAATTAAAAGATTTCAAATTCATTTGATCCATAAAGTGATATGTAATAGTTGTTGATTTTCTAACGGATTCAACCCTTGGTATGCTCTAATACCATGTTGATATACATCCTCTACTCAACACCTAGTTGTTAGCCTAAAATAAAACCACTTTATCCACTAAAATCACATATGAGTAATCAACTAAACATGCAGCGAAAGCATAAACAAGGAAACCAAATCAAACACATATAAACACCAATATTTTCGGGTATAAACCCCTAGAAAAACCCTAGAGGGAAAACCAGTCCAATGATGTTTTTATTAAGGTCAAATCATGGCTCCCGTAACAAGGAAAATGGCCCACTGAGAGAATTATACACTTCAGACAAACTTGGCAACTCTTGTGTTGTTGTAAAACCATGCACCAACACATTTCTTGAAGTATGCGTGATTCACCCTTCTATGAACCGCATATATACGTGACTTTCTTTATTGTGAATCGTGTATGTGTACAGAAAACTCGTACGAAAACTTACATACAGCACACCTCTTTCCTCTAGCCTCTGTCTTTGAAACCCACCTGCGGCTACCTATGCTCTCTCTCCTCCTTGACCTGTATGACCTCTAGATGGAATTCCTTCTCCACCTATCCAAGATCTTGAATCACAGTCCTTTGTGATACAACCCTCTAATCAACACTTGTATGAAATCTCTTCACCCAACATGTGAGATCTCCTCACTCTAGCGTAAGAAAAAGTCCTTTGCTCCTACACTCCTTACACTAGCGAAATTCCTTTGCTATCCTCTACCTTCATCTCTAACCAAAGTGACTTCCTCTCAAATTCTCTCACAAGTGTATCTCACACAAGTTCTGACTGTGTCAGCTCCCTCAACACAAGTGATTTCCTCCCGAAGTTTCTTCCTCCTTCACCCTAGCCTTTCTTTTATAATCATGAGTTAAAATCTATTTCTAATCTCCAAAGTGATCTACGGTCGAGATTACTTCTCACACCCACTTAAGATTTATATTACATGTTGCATGATATGCATGTTCCTTAAATAACTCAATTAATTAATAAATACAATTTTACTTTAATTAATTCATTTTAACTAAAGTAAACTCAAGACTAGAATATTCTTAACGACTTCCACATGCTAGACACATGCAAATGTGGAAGTACATCTCTGATGCTACCACTAACATCAACAATAGAATCGCATTGGATGGGATGGATTTATTATTCATTATTTCCACCATTAGCTTTGAATCACCAATACTATTCATACTTGTAATTCCCAAATCTCTCTCTCTCTCTCTCTCTCTCTCTCT
>SNQJ01S0000331.1:279837-292520 GCA_010110895.2 Picea sitchensis | reverse complement strand
TACCCTGTTAAGCCTAGAAATCCATGCAAGCTCTTAAGAGTCTTTGGGTGAGGCCAGTATTGCATAGCTTCAATCTTTTTAGGATCCACCCTGACGCCATCTTTGCCAACCAGATGACCCAAGTATTCTACTTCTGAGGCACCAAAAGCACATTTAGACTGTTTCAGAAAAAGTTGGTGCTGAGAGAGTAGATGGAGAACTCGATCCACATGAGAAAGATGGTTTGTCCAAGTTTTTCTATAGATGAGGATATCAACAAAGAAAACTAAGACAAAATGGTGGAGAAAAAGACGTAAGACATGATTCATGAGGCTTTGGAAGGTGGAGGAGGTATTACACAAGCCAAAGGGCATGACGAAAAACTCATAGTGGCCCTCATGAGTTCTAAAGGCAGTCTTGGGAATGTCTGCCTCTTTCATACGTATCTGGTAGTAGCTCGAACGAAGATCCAGTTTAGTGAAGAATTGGGCGCCACTCAATTCATCCAGGAGGTCATCAATGACAGGAATGGGGAATTTTTCTTCGATGGTAAGTTTGTTGAGGGCACGGAAGTCATGACACATTCGCCAAGAACCTTCTTTCTTCAGGACCATGACCACAGGAGACGAGTAGGGGCTCATACTAGGGCGGTTAACGCCTACATTAAGGAGTTCCTGGACCATTTTTTCAATTTCATTTTTTTGGGAAAAGGGGTGACGATACAGACGGATATTGGGAGGAAGGCTTCTGGGTACAAGGGGAATGGAATGATCATGAACACCACGGGAAGGAGGGAGGCCTTGGGGAGTGAAAAAGACCAAATGATGTTTAGAAATGATGGCTTGGAGGTCTTGCGGTATCGAGGGTGTCTTTGTTGCTTGTATGGCATGGAGTTGGGCAATAACACCAGAATGACCCTTTTTTAGCAGCTTTTCCATGCGATGGGAACTAATGATCTCAGGTGAACCGGTGGTGATGACTTGGAACTTATATTGGTGGCCCTCCTGGTCGAATTGCATGGTTAAGTCTTTAAAATCCATGAGAATGGGACCCAAAGTCCTTAGCCAGTCTACACCCAACACAATGTCACAACCTCCCATGCTGATAGCAAACATATGGGATTTCAGATGGTAGTCACCAATTTGGAGACGCACATTTTCACAACGCCCTCCACATTTCATGGAACCACCATTGGCAATCATGATTTGGAAATTATTGACGGCATAGAAGTAGCAATGAGTTTCTTGGGCAATGCAGCGATGAATAAAATTATGGGTGTTGCCACTAGCAACCAGAATGGTGACCTTCTTATGCTTGATGTAACCAATTAGCTTGAGGGTTTGGGGAGCGGAGAAGCCAGTGAGAGCATTGAGGGAAATGACCGGTTCTACTTCAGGAGGGTCTGAGGGAGGGGTTATGTCAATGGATTCAGGTGACTCAGACACAGAGGGAGTTTCTTCATCTTCTTCAAAAATCTCATCGAAGATGGCCATAAAAAGATTTTGTTCTTTACACTTGTGGCCTGAGAAATATTTGTCATCACAGTTATAACAAAGGCCTTTGAGTTGGCGTTCATCCATTTCAACTCTGGTCAATTTTTGGATCTTTAGTGGAGCAGAGGGAGTAGTGGGATTTACTGGTTTAGGGCGAGGTATAAAGGAGGGTTTGCAGTTTTGAGAAAATACAACCTGTTGTGCTTCTTTAGCTCATTTGGTAGCCTCCACCCAACTCTCAGACCGAGCCATGAGGACATGGGCCCGAATTTCATCCTTGAGGCCGCTGATAAAACACTCTCGAAAAAAGGCATCAGACATGCCCTCTGTTCTAAAAGCCAGGCGTTCAAAGGCAATTATAAAGTCTTCCACTATTCCTAATTGTTTCAGCTTTGTCAAACGGCCCAAATGGTTGGTGTCAGTGTCAAAGCATTCATAAAGCTCTGCCACAAAGTGTGTCCAAGCAATATACCTTTGGCGAGAAGTTTTTCTCCATTGCCACCATTGCCAACGTTCTTGATCTAGATGGAGAACACCATACCGGAGTTTGGCCAAGTCATATGTAATGTCGTATAAAGAGAAGTAATGTTCCATTTGGGTTACCCAACCAGTGGGGTCTGAGCCATCAAATTTGGTCACATCCACCCGCGAAAGGCGTAGGTCACGTTGAAAGTGATGGTTCTACAAGGTATGGGAATGAGAGGAATGGTCACCTTCAGTATGTGGAGGTGAGGAAGAGGAAGGGTTATCTGTAGGGATATGCAGTTTGGTGTAGAGTGTCGAAAAGACTGAAAAGACTGATTCAAGCTGGGTGGTGAGGTCTTGTTTGATTTCCCCCATTGAGGATTGCATGGTTGTATTGATGGTGGCAACATTGGCACTGAGTTGTTTCACTTCTTGTTGAGTCTCAATGAGACCAGATTGCAAGGTGTTGAAGCGAGCTTCCAAGTCTTGGCTACAAGTATGGGCCATGAGGATGAGGAAATTGAAAAGGGGCGGGCGATGTAAAAAAATTTGGCCGAAAAAATGATATGGATGAATGTGATAAGGGCGAAGAGATGAATCCAATGGAATAGGTCTCAAATAATGGTGAAAAAAATTCCAGACTCTAGAGAGTTATACTCCGGTCTGAAGAATACTGCAGAGAGGAAATGCCCAAATGCTTAACCATAAAGAAATGTGTATTTACTTGGCAGCCTGAACACAGTTGCGCGGCAATAGATCTTGCCTGTTTTAATTTGTTTATATTTTTGTCCCCCAAGGGTTAGGTATTCAAGGGTTTGCCCTGTGCTATAGCTCTCTGATATACGTGCAGGGTCCAACAGTGATACTCGGCCCAATATCTCAGGGCCCTAACTAAGGAGGATAGACCGTACCCTTAGCCGTACTACCCGACTACCCAGGTACTAGAGAGTATCTTCCCGAGTGTTGTTCTTGGTGACACTATAGCAGCCAGGCAACCGTTCGGTTTATCTAAAGAGGGCTTCAGGTAATATAGGTTGATCCGTACACAGGGGTTGTCTGATGCGCTACCACTCGAAGGGGTACCAACAGAGGTTACAAGGGTGGCCAACAGATGTGCACTTAAGTACCACTTGTATTTCTTGTGTGTATGAATCCCTCAACCGCGGGTTTATGCGCGTAACGACAGATCTTTGTGGCTTAAAGACGTCAGAATGCGTCTCTACCCTGGAAAAAAAAATTAACCCACACTTTCTGTCGAGAAAAGTGCTATGATACCACTTGTAATATACCAGATATAAAATGTATGCAGAACTGAAATAAAATGCTAGTAATGGCAGAATAACAGCAATATAACCAGAACATTCACCACAATAACACTGAAATGATATAAGAATAACAACTGAAATAGCACTTTGAATCTGAAAGCAATGTTCACGGGCCTCTTCGAGAGGGCAACCTCCAGTTGAGTAGAGCTCTATTACAATAATATCCAAGCTAGGGTTTTCATACCCTCGACTCCTATTTATACTAAAAAGAAGCATCTAGAGGAAGATACTTTTAGAAGCGGAAGCTTTTATTAGGTCTTCTTTATTCTATTTTATTGAAAGGTCTTATTAATATTGACCTTTATTACATCCGAATATATTGTTCTACCTATGTGCGGGTTAGGACCCTAACACGTGATGAGACCCCCTTTCTCTTGGCTATGCTACCAAGAGCCACTAGCCTGGTGTGGTGACCAGCTGCTAGTAGTGTCATACCGCTACATGCCCATGGACCTAATAGGTCAGCTCGTGATGAGACCCCCTATCCTCTAACTAGGTCTTGTTTTATTATTTTTTATGGGTCCCTTTGTTTCTTGCTGAGAAGCTTTTTACTGCTTTCTCGGGGATCCCTAAGCAAATCATCTCAAGGTTTCATTCTTTGGCTTCTATATTTTTCCAGCTACTTTTACCCTCTGGGCCTTTAGCCCCTTCTTCCCACAAGGCAAGGCACAACCCTTAAATATTTTGCCAACCCAATGCCCAGACCAGTGTAATGGGATGGATGAGCGGGAGAAGGATGGAAAGTGGTAAGTATGGTGGGAGTGGACGATGGCTTCTCATGAATCCCCCCAGTGGCAACTCAAACCCTATGGGTATCAGCTTACTAGGGCATCCTATCATTTCCCCCAGATATGGTCAAGTGGAGAGGTATAAGATCCAAGCACCCGTTAGAAGCAAAAAGAATTGAATGCACATATTCAAAGGTTTTGAGGATCAGAGTGACATACCATGATACCCGGACTCATTACCTCATGGAGCAAGACCCATCTCTGCTATAGGACCAGGCTGAGGTGACGGATGTTGTTGTTGCTGACAAAGTGGAGGCGTTGAAGAATGAAAAGATGGGCCCTCCAGGACCATGCTCAAGTCGATCTGACTCTCGATACTCCATGTCTAGGACCTATGGGCCTTGAGACACAATCTCCTTAGTTATCCCTAAACTGGGGGATAACAAAACCTAGGTTATTAATATTTGTTTCCTCCAACTCTATTTTCATCCTCAATTGTTTTTATAAGTAAAATGAAATTGAGAAAATAAAGAGTAACACATAAATGTTTATCCAATCAAGCATATACTAAGATGGCACATTTTTTATTGTACACAATTTGGTTTTCAATCCCATCAAGAATAATCCTAGATAATGACTTATTAAAATATATATGCCAAGCATTGATCTGGAAAAAAAACGAAACCATATCACTGTTTTATTATGGAGACAGAACTAACAATAATTTGTGATCACCAATTGTAAGCCCAAAACCATTATTTATTATGGAGATAAACCAATATTAAATTTTCATCACCAATTGTAAGCCCAAAACCATAGCTTATGATGATGCACATCAATATACTTATTGATAAGATTGAGGTTATAAGTCAAATTCAGATTTGCATACCTAGAGTTTTTCGTATACACAATGTCTTTGTCTCCTTATATTGAATTAGCTCTCTAGAAATGGAAACCAGATGTTTTAGAAGAGTAATGGTGCAGTAAAAAGTCATCACAGTCATGAGGAAAATGTATGACAAGTATCTAAGAGGAAATGTGCTGCAATGAAGAAAACGGTAGCAGCCTTCGCCTATGAATAATAATCTGTCCTTTAGGATAGATTCCTGCATTTATTGGAGACTAATTTGTTACATTTAATGTAAGATAGCAACGTACAGTATGTATGTTAATTTTCTTAATTCAGAAATATTCACATTTCTTTGAAATAAGCTATCTTCTAGAATGTTAAAAATGCAATTTATCGTTTCATGAAATCAAGTCAGTGGCATATTTTATCACCCTTTGAGTATGGCAGGTAGTTAATGGATGGAAACATTGTTGATAACTCGCTGTTTACTATTTTTAAAATGAGGAATGTATCAAACAAGTAACACAATATATAGGCATTCAATAAACCCTTTGTATCCTCAATCCAATGGAAGAAGGCAACAATATTCAAGCACTTAATTCCAAATATCATGGTTGCTCATGGATCAAGCATATCAAGGTCTTTAATTCTTAGGGAACACTTTTAGCCAACAATGTATAGACATTCAATAAACCCTTTGTATCCTCAATCCAATGGAAGAAGGCAACAATATTCAAGCACTTGATTCCAAATATCATGGTTGCACATGGATCAAGCATATCAAGGTCTTTAATTCTTAGGGAACACATTTAGCCAACATAAATATAGCAGTATGCTGTAGATGGAATAGAAAGAAAAAAAAAAAATCCAAAATTATTGGGTCCCTAAGCCGGTCTCTCTCACAACTCAATACCAAATTTTCACAAAGGATACTCACCACCTGTCATATCTATTGCTCTTCATGTTGGCTTCCCTGCAAATTTATGTACAATTATTGGTCCCTATGCCAATATCTCTCACAACAAAATACCAAGTTTTCACAAGGATATTCACCGCCTGTAATATCTATTGCTCTTCATGTTGGCTTCCATGTAAATTTATGTACAAAAAGATTATTTCAGCCATACAAGCTTCCTCGTGTGGAAGGGAGAAAAAGCTTTCATAGGTCAAGGGGGTTATCATTTTTTACACAAGGAAAAAACATTATAATGCATAGCTTCATGTGCTAAATGGACACTTGGTGTATTCCAAAAGAAAGAAGTCTAGAAGATCCCTTATCAAAAAAATTATCCTTTCTAGTGCAGATCACAGTCAAAAGGGCTAGAGAGAGCTAGGGATTCAAATTCTAATCTACATCTTCTATCATATTCAGGGGGCATCAGCAACATCTAAACTTTTTAAAATCTATAGGATAGCTAAGAACCAAGAGTATCTGCTTTAATAAGCTCCTTTTAGGGTTCACCCAAGCTAGCCCAAAATGGAAAGCCCCTAGGATGAATCCTGTAGTATAACACATTTCCATATTTGTGAAAGGGAATAAGCCAGGCGGAAGTGATTTTGAAGAATGAGTATTAAAGCCCAACTCAATCATAATAATATTGAGAGAGATGAGTGTTATTCAAAAAGTCTTTAAGGTAGTGCTTAATCCTTTATCCAACAAGCTAGCCTCAAAAGCCCCCATACAGTGGTAGAAGGATTGGAATTGGAAATTGGAATGCTTCCAAGTCCTTCATGAGCCTAACCCCCTCTATTTCACACAGATGGAATGCATTGAGAAAATGTTGAATAAACTCTAGCAAGTTAAATTTATTTCCTTTGTTTCGAAGAAAAAGAATCCGAGAAATATGACTCTTAAAAGGCATCCTTTGTATGGTCTCTATTGCACCACGGCCTTGCTCTAAGGCCTATATTGTCCACACATGGTGTAATTAAAGCCCCCAAATGCCCTATGCATGGCCAGAATGGAAGTATAATGCACGATTTCTAGTGCCACAGTAAAGGACCACTTTGTGAAAATGGATGGCAGATTTTATCAAAGGTGCAATGACCTTTGAAGTCTATTACGGATCTACACAAGAGGATATCAAACCCTGGTACGAAGGCAAGTTCTTCGATTTGTAGTTGTATTTTCATATCCAAAAGGAAATAAATATTACATCGCATAATAAGCACCAAACACACATTTAATGTTTAATATGCTGACTAGTATAACAATTGCCAACTGTTTCATGCAAAACCAAAATCAAATTGAAAAGGTGGCCATGGAACCAAAACATCCGTCAAGTATTCAATCCAAGAATGAAAAGCTATATACAATGCTAAATGATGTAAACAGATATCGTTCAGTCTTCCAAATAAATCTGGATCACATAATATGAGAAGGGTACGAAAATGTAACAAAGTAATTGGTAATATAGGGAACTCGTACTTACTAGAAAAAAGTTTCTCTCATTGACAACAGGTCATCAAATTAGATCAAAAAAACATGTAAGAAGATAATCACTGCAGCATACCCAAAAAGAAAATCAAGCCAACATATTCCCAGTTTCTTTTGTAGAATATGATCCTTTGTCATCATGCACACTGGGGTCAGATCTACTGAACAAAACTTGTTGCTCAGATACAAAGATGAACCACTGCAACTAGCAGCTAAGATCACAAGTTTATAATCTCTATTAATAAAGGTTTGAAGCCAAAGTGGACAACATTAATCCTTGGGTCATCTATCAGATATGCTTGATCTTATCATTCCCTTCCAGTGCTCATCAGCCAAAATAATTCTCAAGCAGCTTTTCCTTTCCATACTCCAACTAAAAAGTTTCCATCAATCTGAGCGCAGCAAGTATGCATCTGGTTTCATTTTCACATATGTCGGAATATATGGAGATATAACCACAAAAGCCATAAACAATGTGAACTGTCACAAAATAAAAGAATCACAGTAAGATGCGTGGAATTCTAACCAATATTCCAAGAACCATTGCCAAAACAGTGAGCTGAAAAAGCCTGAGATGACCTTTTCATAAGATCACCTAAATAGTTCCTCTTTATTCCTAAATCAAGCTCAAACGTTAGAGAGAAATGTTACCAATAGAGGCAATGTTAAGAAACTCCATATTGGCCACAAGGCCAAGCAGAATCTGCAGAATATAACACCTTATCAATCAATTTCTACTTATGTATGACTTTAAATCTTAGATACTATAATTATTCAGCTTAATTTCAACAAACCATACAAATAACCAAATTATATACTAGGAAGCACAGTGCGAACATAAACCATAAACAAAATGCTAGACAAAGAAGCAGGATAAACAGTACTCACAGAAAAAATGCTAGGAGGCCAATTACAGTTGCCGTGGGAATGGCAGCAGGAGCCAATATCTCCCATCTGTCATCGACTTTGGCCATATCCTTCACCCAAAAGGATAGATATAAAAATATCCCAATGTTGCAGGCTACACATAGTAACCCAAGATTCAATGCTGTTCTGCACCAAAAAAGGCAAGAAATTCTTTAAATACCACTTCTAAAAGACAGGCTTGTATTTCAGCCATACAAAATCTGCATGTATAAATCTCCTTAATAAGAGAATACATGTGGGTCTTCTATTTGGAATTCAAATGGATCTTATGAGAAACTCATAATCAACAGAATCCCAACAGCATTTCAGACTCCAGTACATATCTCATCATTCACTTTTTCTACAGTTCCCAAACTCCAAGCCCAAATGTATGTCCACGATTGCATTTGGATCTTTCAAATTGGGCATTTGTTGATTAGACATTCTAAAGGCTTTGTTACCTCCCTGAAAATGCATGTCTTATTTTGCATTTTTCATGGGTTTTCTTCTCTTGCCAAGCATAGCAGGAGATACATGGAGTTCAGTGGCAGTTACAGGTTGCAGGGACAGATTTGGAGGCCATGCTCCTTGTTCTAGTTTCCCTAAGCACCATTCATCATCCAGTGGAAGAAAAAAGGTGTAGAAGGGTGTTATTGGTTTGATGGAGACTTTTCTGGAGGCATATTTCATCATGTGGATACATTTGGGCACATTGACACATATTTTGAAGAATGGTTACATGGATTACATTACCTTTTGTTGCATCATTGATGCAAATCCTTGTTCCTAGGTTGAACCTAGGGCCCGGGACCACATGGATGGAGGATATGAGAAAGAAAGGAACCTTAGAAGATGGATGTCCTACCACACAAATGTCCAAGGCATGACTTACGGTGAAGTAGGGGTCAAACAAAGCCCAAAGCAGCAAATACCCTACCTTGTAGAAGGTCCAGAGCATGACATGTGGAAAAGAAAGAAGCTAAAGGAGGAACGTCTTGCTAGAAATGATGCCATGTGGTGCTAAGAGCATTTGTATGGTCAAAGAAGGGTCACTTGATGTGGAGTGTTCTGCTCCAAGGGTGAAAAAAAAAGATATTTCAGTTGCTTGATCATGAATCTACCCTCTTAAAGAGGGTGTCCCCTTCAACTATGTCACAAGCTTCACCGAACTTCAACCCTGAGGTTCAAAATTCGGTGAACCTAAAAACATTTGAGGTTCATCGAACCTCTTGGTCATTGATTGAGTCTATAGGTCAAGCTTGTGTGTCACAACGCAAGCTCATAATCTATCCTTGTAGTTTCCATGTCCATCATAACATTTTTTATGTTTATTGATGTTGATTTCTTATTATTTTACTGTATATTTCATTTTAAAGTGTGTGTGTGTGTGTGTAGAGAGAGAGACAAACTTAATGGTGAACCTCATCCGAACCTCATCAAAAATCTCAAATTCGAACCAAAGTTGATCGTTGCCGAACTCGAACTCAAACCCAAACCATGTGACTTATCCCTTCAACGAGGCATATAAAGCATCCTAAAGGGTATTTATGGGGCATTACACATTATTCAAGGCATGTTGTTCACATATTTGGAAGAGCTACATCAAGGTGAAGTTGACACAAGTCAATTTATGATCAAAACAAACCCTAAAATCTACTCTAAGAGGATCTCCCTAACTTTATGGTTCCTAGCTCTATTTAAATATTATTTTATGGATTAGGGTTTGAATTGAAAGGTATAAAATTATAAATACAGAGGATTCATTTGCTAAAGGCATGATTGGAAGATAGGGAATCCCCCTTCGAGCACTTCGTTGAAAATCTTTGGGAGGATTGGAGGAAGGACGAGTTCAGGTTGAAGTTTTCATCTTTTTTCTACTTTTCATGGGTTGATTTGATCACTGAAAATTACTATTACAAATTGTCGGTATAAGCTTTGAAGAAGGGCAATTTTGCTCCAATAAGAAGACATTAGGGTAGAGGTTTCACCCTCCCTATCTCTTGTTGTAATCATTGTTCATTTTCTATATATTGCTATTGTTATTTCTGCATTTTGAGATGCCATGGATGTCCCTTTCTAATTCATGGTTGCATGTTATTACTTGGTTGTTTTGTAATTCTTGTGAGTTGCATCTTTGAAAGAGGCCTCCTTTAATTTTCTGCATATTGAAGAAGATTCATGTGGTTAATTAGAGAATATTGTTAATAGCCTAACTACCTAAGGTACCAGGATTTGGATACGGATCCGGATCCATCAGATTTTTGAAAATCCGGGATCCAGATACGATGGGGAAACAACAGTACAAATAATATAAAAATATTTTTATAATTTTTAAAAATAAAACTTATATAAAAAATATAGAAATTTTTAATTATAGAATTTATATATATATAAGTTGTATATAATGCTTAAAATAATAACTAATCCAAGACATTAATTATTTATAAAGTTAGTATATATACATTATAATTCCAATTACTTAAGATTATATAAATATACATTAATGGATTGTTACTTCTAATATATATTTTAATTAATATTAATTATACAAAGTTAAACTCACTTTATAAATTTATATCAACAACCCAAATCATTTAAACAACATGATACCATACTTTTACTTTATAAGGTAAATTGTGGCACATTTATAACAATATTAAGGGAAATTGTTTAAGTTTATTATTTTAAAATGCTTTACAACCCATCGTGGATCCAATCCATCCTTTCCAACAAACTGTTGCAATGCAATGAGCTTATGTCCATCAATTTTTCCTTTTTCGATTATGTTCTGACTATTCTGCTCCACAAGCGAATGAGCAACGGTCGGTTTAAACCCTCTTGAAGATTCGAGCAGACCCCGAATAGATCCCAGGCAGTTCTGGATCCGGATTCGTACCCGATTCAGGGATCCGTGGATCTATAACCCCTGGTGGATGGATCTGGTAACATAGCTAACTACGCCTTTTCATTATATTCAAACACTCTTGTTCATTGATCTTGACTCCATAACCCGATTGGATACCCACTGGTCTTGGTAAATTCCAGCATCCATTTTATTCTAAAGAAAACATCATAAAAACAATATTTTCTAAGGGTTTCCCCCCTTGTGCCAAAAAAGAACTAGCTTAAATTGAGAGGAAGTATTTTTGTGGTGACATTGGGCAATCCTCGTAAGTGCCCCTAGGGTTGCACTTTGTTAAGGGACTTTGTAACATTTGAAGTGCAGGTTTGGGAGGTAACAAATTGGCATCATTGCTGGGAACAAAGTCCAATTCCAGAGATTCAGTGGATTAGCTACAGTGATTTGATGAGGGCATTTTTTGAAGATCTTTTCTCACCTAGCGACTCCATGAAGGAACGAAGCCCTATCCCAAAAGACTTTTAAGTGACATGTTGTTTATAGAGGTGAGGACATCCAGCAAGCTTAAAAGCATTTGGAGCCTCACTTGGCAAGTCCACTGATATGGAAAAGAGGTATGATGGGAATGTGTTTTCAAAATTTCATATCAATGTTTCGTATCAAGTTTCAGAAGTGAAGAAATATGGCACTACCCCAGGAAGAGTTGGACACCATTGAGTTTAGCCCTTTGGATTTCTCAAGTATACCTGGATATCCAAATAATCTCCCTTCTCTAAAGTAGTTCAAGCATGTTTCGAAATTTCGTGGACACCCTCGTCTAGCTACACAACACGTTACATCTTCTTTTATCTTATTTCAGATCTTAATATTGTCCATGAGGATGTTATGATAAAAAAAATTGTACTTACCTTGGAAGATGATGCATTGGATTGGTTTGATGATTGTAGTCTAAAGGAGCTATCTTCATTTGCAATTTTAATCAAAGCACTTCACAATCGTTGGGATCGCAATTATAAAGAAAGAGAATATGTTGAAGATCTAGTTGATGAACCACATGATGCTTGTGCAGTCCTTGACAAGTGCCATAAAAGGAAAGGAGAGAGAGAACCTACTGTTAGAATATGAAAGATGTGTGCTCGTTTTACCATTGACAATACCCTTGTCACCCAACCATAGGCCGAAGCCACCCTCCCAGCACCTTAACCTTGACAGAGAATCATTCTGGAAGCAAACCCTACGCTAGATAGCCAAACAAAGGGTAGCGCACCTTTCCCCAAGGATAGCGCACCAACAAGAGTTGATCAGATAGTCCAAACCCTAGCCAAGAGATAGTCCAAGCCAAATGTGATCTGCTAGCTGCAGCAGCTGCAATGGCAGCTCTCCTCAAACCTGCGCACAAGACTGGGCACTACAATTATGAGACTGCCTGCCAGAATGAGAACTGGCCTCCTGTATTTATACTAATTCTGGCTAACTGCCTAGGCCGACTTCTCATTTTGGGTATCTGTCTGTTCAATATATATTATTATTTCTGGCCGACTTCTTCTCTTGGAGGCTAATAACCTAATATAAATTATCTTCTTGAGCTGACAAGTCTTCTAGGGTTATTAGCCAACTCATTAGGGTTTCTTCTTGCTTCC
>SNQJ01S0000331.1:269155-279827 GCA_010110895.2 Picea sitchensis | reverse complement strand
TGGAGGCTAATAACCTAATATAAATTATCTTCTTGAGCCGACAAGTCTTCTAGGGTTATTAGCCAACTCATTAGGGTTTCTTCTTGCTTCCCGGAGTATTCTATCCTTGTCAAGTTTACACGTGGAGGTAAATACCTCCCGCATCTACCATAATATCAACACCTATTACTTGCATATCAGAGTAACCACTCAAATGCTCTCTTGGCTGAAATCGATGATAAGGCTGAAGTATTGAATGCCCTTCTTGTCTCCCTATAAGAAGAAAGCTAGGGATCAGTCGATAAGCAACATGGAGATGAGTACCAAGAAGATTTCTTAGTAGATGACCAACCCATTCCTTCAGCAATAGAGCCTTCAGTGCATGATATTGGAGATCTAGATTAGAAGTGTGGCAATGAAAGCCTTGAAGATTTTGTCACAACACCTCATGAAGACCTCGATGGTGAGTATAGTGGTGAAGATTCTATTGAAAATAATGTTCTTCCTTTGAATCGTTGATTCGGACCAGTTTAGGTAAATTCAGTACCCAATCGGCCGATTCGGTACCAAACCGACCTTTAGGCACCAAACCAGCCGGTTCTATACAAAACTAGTTGGTTCCATACAATTCTCTACGACGCAACTAGGGACCCACAGATTTCAAAATTTTAAAAAAAGCAATAAATTAATAGAGGGGTTCCTAATACCTAACCCTAGTAATTAATGGTAATATTAAATTCTTAAAGTAAAAGGATGACATTCTAAATTATCCTTTTACTTAAACTTTTAACATCACCATTAATTGTTTCGGGATGTTTGAGAGTGGTTCCAACCTCATTGGACTTCATATGGAGAAAGTAGAATTTTAGGACCTGTTGACCACCTATTTCGACTAGGGGGTCAACTCCATGTACCATGAAGCTATGTACCTGATGGTGCATCAAAGTTGAAGACTTTCTGGTTCTACAAGGCAATTTTGGCCCCGGCACGTCTTTTTGTAATCAGAATGTTCGCTCCCCTGCATGGGATAATAATGTAATTGATCAGCATGAGTCGTATTTTAGTTAGTTACCTAGGACTTTATCATTAGGAAAGTCCTTTCATCGAGTGTTTTTTATCCTCGGGTAATTTTTAATTACCCTTGAGTTTTTCACTCACAATAATCCTCCAAAGTGGTGAAAGGCGTTCTAATGATCAAGCCCAATGGGTGACAAGGGTCTAGGAATACTACAAATGACCATGCTAGACGTCTTCCAGAGTCTTGCAGAATTTTGTTGAGTCTAAGTAGTTTTTTTTAATTTTTTTAAATTACCCATTTAATGGTAATTTTAATTAAATTTGATGTAAAAATGTAAAAAATGGGTCCCAGGGGATTTGGATAGGGATGTGAGTACTCAAAAGAAATGGCATGAGACCCCCTACACCTTTCACCAAGTTTCAGCTCAATTGGACAAGTTTTGCTAGGTCATTGTCCATGAGGAGTCCAAGTCAGTCTTGAGTCAGCAATTTAATTGCTTTAATTTGGCTAAGTAAAAATGTCAAAAATTGTAAAAAGAGCAAAAAGTCATGAGAAAGAGTGGGAGATGATTCCTAAACCTTTTCCTAAGTTAAAAAGGTCATTTTCTAACTTAACCCAACCCCCCTTGCTTAGCCACAACCTAACTTGACCATCTCCCTAAGAAAAGTGTGGCCCCCTTGGTGAGTAACTTACTCAAACTCAAAAATTAATGGAAAAAAACACCTAAACTCCTAAGTGCACCCTCCTAAGGTTCTAACTTAGTATTTGGGTAAGCAAAAAGGTGTTTCCCCCTCTCCCTCACTCAACCCTCAAACCCTAGCCATACCAAAACCCTAAAAGTGTGCCCCTCCTTGAGATGATCACTCTTGCTTGTTGTTTGTCACTTCGAACTCATCCAAGAGGGGTCTCTCTTGCCTCCCATGTATAAAAGAAAGCCTACCCCTCCCTCATTTCACATCTATTCTCAGAGCAAACTTATGCTGCCCAAATCTCTCCCACTCCTCTCTCTCTCTCTCTCTCTCTCTCTCTCTCTCTCTCTCTCCCATTTCTTCTTGTAAGTTTTGTTGCAAGTATTTGCATGCAAATATTTTCTGAATAAAGGAAGCTTTGGAGGAACATCATCTTGGCATTGGGAGTCTTCTTGATGCTATGCTATTCTTAATGAGGTGATATTGTATTGTTCTTGTGTTTTCTTGTTACTGAGCTTAGATTAAGAGATCTAAAGCAAAGTATTTTGCTTGGTTAAATAAGCAGAAGCATTTTTATTTGTTTAGTGAGGTAGTTTTAATAGAACTAGTAAAGTATTTTACTTGTTTATTAGATCTACTCACCTCTTGATTGGTTTTGTAGCGATTTTGGCACCATTTGCAGGTCACCAAGGTGCTTAAACAAGTAGATTTCAGATCTGGAAAACTACTTGTTGGGCCAACATTAGCCTCTAAATTTTTTTGTTCTATTCCTTCCTCTTCCTCCATTGATTTAAGGCATTTTGTGTTCTGATTTTAGCATAAAAATATATATTTACTGTTCAAATTTTTACATATAAATTTATGTTTTATGCTAACAGAAATTTCCAAGCAATTTCAAGTCTTTTTGCAACATTTCCAACAAGCATTAGCTTTCTGTTTTTTGCAGGTTCTCGCCAAAACAAGGGGAGGTGTTGCCCATTTTGGGCCGCAAAACAACCCAAATGAGCCTCCCAACTTGGGATAACAAAACCCCCTTCTTCTCTCATCTATTTCCTTAATTGTAAGCATCCCAAGAGAGTCTCTTGGGCTTGCATTCTTCTCATTGTTTCAATAATTTTTGTTTTGTAATAGTTGTAATTTAATTGTGCCTACACCTTGCAAAGGGGTTTGGCTTAGCCAACTCATGCAAAATCGTAAGGCTAAGTAGTTTATTTTATGTTTTATTGTTTGCCCCACTTGTCCTTAAGACAAGGCTGAGATGCTAGGTTTATTTGCTTTCCTTTTAAGTCATTTATTCTTATTATTCACCCACTTTGGCACAAAATTGGTAGGCTTGTCCTCCTCCTTGTGCCTTTGTTGAGGTTGCTTATTATTTAGTTCATTTTTCAAGTCTTTTCTTTACATGCATTGATTTATTTTGCCTACACCTTGCAAAGAGGTTTGGCTTAGCCAACCCATGCAATAACGTAAGGCTTGCTTTCTTGCTTAATTTGTTAATATTTCTTTAGCATTCATTTGTTAATATCTCATTAAGTTGGAAGTAATCTTTATTCTTAAGCAATCTCTTATTTCAAGTTGTGGATTAATCTTAGTTTGCAATCTATTTTTCTAAGTTGGAATTAGTCGCAACTTGTAGCTTTAGGATTGGAGGCAATTTATCTAGTTTAACTAGGCACCCAGAATGGTACAACTTTCGCCACCAAAAAGGGTGCTTGTGGAGGCTACAGGGGGTGCTAAGTCGAGGACGAATTCATGGCATTAGGTGTCCCCCCTGCTTGAGCGCCCAAGTATTTTGGGTTGACCTATGGAGATAGGGAAGGGCCTTGTTTTCCCTTGTTCTTGAGCATCGAGCAATCATTGTGGCCAAAGCAGTAAGAGTCTAGGGGTAGACACATAGTCTAGGCTTGCATCTTCAAACCTTAATCCCCCTAATCAAAGAGAGACTCTAAAATTCTCCTAAAATTTACCTACAACACTTTCACGACACTTATGCTTTAATTCCCAGCTATCTTTAGTTGTGCAAGTTTTTATGTTCAAGGCATTTACATGTTCATGTGATTTACTTTACTGATAACTTTATTCCCCAAGTACTTTGCTTTCAAGTTGGGCACTTTTACTTTAAGTCTATCTATCTCTAAGGTTGCGCACCATATCTACTTGGGCATTCTACTTTCAAAGTTGCGCATTGTCTCTTTTTGGGTGATTTACTTTCAAGTCCTATTGCTTCATAAGTTGCGCACTAGCTTCATTGGCAGGTGATTTTCAAGTTACTTCTTTCATGTTTGGATATCTCATGTTCATTGTATATTTGGTCTAATTGTTCTTTAAATATGTTACATAGTTGTGCAATCATCTAATTTGTTAGTTCCATTGTATACTTGTTCCTAGCATATTTCATTCATATATTTCATCTTGTATTTATCTCAACTGTAAATTTATATTCTTTATTTCATTGTAATTAGATCTTTTAATTATTCTTTGTATTCTTTGTGTACAAACTTAATCGACCCCTTACCCAATCTTTAGGCACCAGTCTTAGTTGTCCTTTTAGGGAAAGGTCTGATTGTCATTGAAGCTTTGCATTTGCATTGTTGCTTGTCATATATGTTAGTCTCCCCCTAACTCAATAAACTAAAATCAACTCCTAGATCACACTAATCAACTTACATAGTAAGTAGGGTCCACCCCCCTTGGCTTCCCTAGGAGTGAGCCTAGACAGAAGAAGTCCAAGTCGAGGTGACAATGGGTTTGGACTTAGGCATTGTGCCTCCAAGGACACACCAAGTGGGTTGAAAACTTCTCCACGCTTGTAGGTGTGTATTAGGACGGCAACAGGACCCATTCAAAATTCAGCAGACTTCACGGTTTTAAGGATTTCAAGATTGGAAGGATTGCAACGTTTCCAATGGATTCTATCATGTATGAGGTTATGGAACCGGCATTTAATCAAGAGCACCAAGCCCTCTATGTACCTCAATGTCGATGGCATTGATTGTTGTACTCTTCTATCATGACCCTAGTAAAAATGTACCCTTCACTCAAGTAAAATCACTTATTAGGCATGTTAAGCTTTTTGTATCTTATTTTAATGCTTAGAGGGTGACATTGATGATGAAGATCCTAATATAGGCAATGATTTTGATGATATGTAGTATTTTGTTGTAGCATGATTTTATGGACTCTAGAGGCCATTTAGAGCCTCTTTGTTGATGTATTTTGGTTCAGAGATGGATTGCACTCAATGTTATTTTGGTTATATGCACCCTTACTTGCTATATACATGAGAAACTTTGCATATTTGTGTATAATGGTTTGGATTCGTATGGATGCAGATGAATATGTATGTTTTTTTCAAAATTTGAATATTTTAAGTATTTTTGTCGTCTGGTTTTTTTCCGGTTCTGGTCTGGTTCACATTTTTGGGGTCGACCGATTCGATGACCGGTCCAGTTCTGATAACATTGGTACAAACTCTACGGACGTCGATGTTGCTCTATCCATATAATTAGAGATCCGTACATTACTATACATACAACTGTACGAGACTCTTCCATACGCTATACGAACCTGTGTGGGATTGTGTGTTGCTAGAAATGTCTCTTTCCTGGTTGCCTACTCTCTCTCTTGGGCTCGAAGATGTCATTCTACTTAGAGCACTTCATGGTGTTGTGGGATGGTATCATTGTTCACCCCCCATACATGTACAGACATTGGATGCATTCACTCATGGGACAGTTCTGAATTGGTTCTTGTTACCACCTGGGAGGTACCCTATATTTTTTTCATTGGCTACACCATGGTAAGCCCATGAAGATGCAAGTCAAAATCCTTGTAGGCCATGTGGATGCTTTTGTAAGTGGTGTCCTAGGCCTTTTTGGTCGGCCATGCTTGATCCCTCTACTCCCCACTCTCAATTCCTTTCATCCTGGATAGGATTGGAGGCCTTGGGATGGATCTATTGGTACACATGGTTTACGAGAGCCAAGTTCTTTGTAGGGGTGATCGCACTTTGTAGGGCTAGTCTGCCCGTGGTCTTGCGCACCTATGTCATTTCCCACATGGTCATGTGTCTAGAGTCTGTATGCATCTCTTGGCCTTGGGGCATTTATCATTTTACAGTTCTCAACATGGCAGTCTCACAACTCACAACATCTCACATTTTTCGAGGCAAATCACGAATCCCAATGCACGGGGTCCCGAGGCCGAAAATACATCATGAGCTCAAATTGATCGTCATGATGTGCACTCGATGTGCCACGTTGAAGTTTTGGAAAAGGGTCGGGTTATAAGCAAAAAATTAGTTGTCGAAGGGTCATGTAGGCACATTTATGAAGGAAACGTGGCAAAAAGGGGGTCATCCATGACATGCAAAGACAAGTTCAACAGCAAAAGGAAAATAGACCATGCTTCCAACAAAACCCATGTCTCGAATTCCTTCCATGCAAAGATATTCACGTGGATTTGGAAAAACCAGAGTAAGGGGTAATTTAAAAAGCATACTAAAGTTCATATGCTAAGTGATTAAAAAGAAGAATTAAATATTATTATAAAATGGGACCCCCCTATCCAAAGTTTGTAATAAAGTGGGGGCCATTTTTTGTTTAGCAAACATGAAGAGGGCACCCCCTTTCACACATACTTTATGGTAAAAGCAAAAGTTATAAATTTTGAACCCACTTCATGAGGACGCACAAAGAAGAAATCAAAGGGGCCACCCCCTTTAGTTTTATATGGAGACTCATGTAAGTAAATTAAAGTCAAACTCTTTTTTAAAACCCCCTCATTTTATTGGAACGATTGTTAAGCGGGTAAAAAGGGTGGAGCGTAACTTCAAGATCAACCACCATATTTAAGTGAGCCATATATATGAAGCAACCGCCATTTTAAAAGAAGCCGCCAACGTAACATATTCAAGTCGTAGAGGTCAAAAAGAAGCCGCCTCTAAACTTGGTCGTGGAAGCATCCAAGTGAGTAGTGGGTTAAGAAATTATAACATTGAATCCATGCCCACATACCAATTAGATCAGCATGTCATAAATCAAATCGGCCCTCAACTAGCTGTGAGCATTAAAATATGAGCATGTGGGGTCCAAAAGGAATGAGACGTTGAGAATAAAAGTCAAATCTGGATTGTTGGGGCATCTCTTCCAAGACAAATCCGCCCCCGTTTAAGCTTAATCAATTAATTCAATGCCTCTTCTCAATCAAATCAGTCGATTTTCTTAGCTGTTGAGATTTATTACAGCCAATTGTTGCAAATCTAGTCAAATCAAACCCCTTAGTGGCTAGATTTTTAATGTAAAAAATTGATTAAAATCATTTTTTTGTAAATGGTTTAGTCTCCAACATGTAGATGACAAACCAAAAATATTATTTTATGAGAGAGGGTCAAACTAGCCATTTTAGTGAAAAACTATATAAGGCTAACCCCTCCTCTCATTCCTGTTGTTGATGAATTGTGAGATCATAATGCCATTTTAGTTGAACTTTCATTCTCTTGAGTACTTATGGTTGATTATTATATTCCATCTCTCCTTGGCTTTTGAGTAGTAGTGCTTCATAGAAAGGTAGTTGTCTATGTTTGGGTTAATTGCAAGATCAACAGATTGGTCCATCGAGGGGATATTTAGTCACATGGAAGGAAGGATATAGGCTTGGCGCCTCATCACTTCCTTTGGTGGTGTCAAGGGGCTAGGATCCAAGTGTTGAACACATCCTTTAGGGGATATCTTCAACAAAGAAAATAGCTTTCCTTTTACACCCATGCCAATCTAGTGGTTGGAGACCTCCTAGACGAAGATTTCCTAGCAAGAGCACAAGAGCAATTGATTATTTCTATACTAAGGCGGGGGTGATAGTCCACCAACTCCTAACCCATCCTTTGGTCCAAGATCTAAAGTTGACTTAGAGGTGGTTGTGATCGCAACCAACACTTGGAGAAGAAAAGGTAAGGCCGGAAGTAAGCCTCACTTTGCCTCAACCAAATCTCATTTCAAAATATCTAAATTCTTCTAATTTTCTGTTTTATAAAAAAATTAAAAATACAAAAAATACGTATACTAGCTTGCTGCAATTTCACATTTCATGAGCTAGGAACCCATGGGATTTTGTCTTGGAGTTCCCTTCCTCAAGGATAATTGTTTCTCCTTAGTTTGTATGCTTTTAATTGAATATTTTAAAGGGGGTAAGTCAAGATTTGATGCAGGTCTGCAGTCATTTACAGCAAGCCTACATCTCATTTTTGCCCACTTTACCAAGGTATTTTGCCAAGATAAATCTGCAAGCATTGGTCAGTGTTATCAGAATTCAATCTTGTGTATTAGAGCTATATATTGTGATGATTTGAATGTTATTTTGCTGCTGTTATAGTCCTATTTTCTGCATTAAATCAATTGTATATCAGCAGACTTTAAATAATTAACTCCTACCCCTTCACCATAGCCCAATAGTTAAGGCACTGGTCTACTAATCAATTGGGTGAGGTGTTGTTGTGTGTATTAGGGAAGCCTTCCAAAGCCTTTTGAGAGTGGGAGTTGGGCTTAAACAAGGAAGGATAAGTGTTGCGGTGACATTGGACACTCATCCTCGTGGTACCACCATAGCATCTCAACGGACCTTGACGAGACTGCTAATCTAGTCGATAACAGTTCTCATCAACTCCGAGTGGAGACTGATCACCATATCCCATTTTCTGATAGGATCTGCCAAATGTGTCACCTACAGGAGCCAGAGACAGAGGGGCACCTCATTTTCCGGTGCCCCATATACTATGATATCAAAGGACATTACTACTTCCTCTTGTTGAATTTTAATGCTTAGCTCATGCACATGTAGTTTATTTATGTTTAGCATTAACTACAGCCATAACAATGCAACAGTGCAATACACTAGCAGAAGTAAACCAAGATCACAACAAGAATAACCATGCACAAAAGACACCAACTGGAGCTACAGGATCAGTAATTGTCTCCCTCTGAACCACTGAAGGGGGAGAAGGTACTGTCTCTTCCTTCTTCTCAAATAGTTTGACTCCCTCTGAGTCAAGTAACTCCCTCTGAAGTCGGAAGGATAAACATCTGTCCTGGAGGAAATGTGATACATCATCCTTTTCCTGTGTTGTTATCCTGGAGACATCCCATGTCTTCTCAGGTCCTCTACTGCCTATACAGTACTTTGTTGGCCTCCCGTACTAGGATAATAACCAAGATGACCTCCCGTAAGGATAACAATCAAAATGGCCTCCTGTACTAGGATAATAACCAACCAAGGGAAAATTGGACTCCAGTACTAGGGATCATGGTCCAAGTCATGAGGGCTCCCATACTAGGGATAATACCCTTCATTATCAAAAGCAAACTACTAAAGAGTAATGATCAAATCAATTAAGGAAAGTAGTACAAAACTTACCTTAGTCTACAATCATGCTCAATCTTGCTTTTGGTCTTCCCGAGAAGACTAAGATAGAGAAGAACTCCTCATCATTCTTGCTTGCATTCCTTGACATCTTTTGAGGTGGCTTATGTTTCTTTCCTTTCTTCCACAGAGGGTAGTGATAACGCAAATTTCAAGGTTTGTTCTGAGGCTTATTCTGTGGCAGAATGAAGGCTATCTTTTGGAGAAAATTTCAGAAGTCAAGGACTTCTCTTCTTGGCACAAAACTCTAGAATTTGAAGTATACCAGCCAAGTTCTAAATCTGATTTTGAAGACATTTTCGTTTTGAGGTAAATTTCTGAAAACTTGTTTCAAGAATGATCCTTTGTGTGACTTTTGAGTGTGTGCTATAAGTGCACCTTATCCAAAGCTTTAATGGATATCGAGGAGACTAGACTTGCAACTAGTAATGTGCAAGGTTTGATCAAGCCCTTGTCACTATGCGTATCATTACCCTTTGTGGAAGAAAGGAAAGCAACATAAGCTACCTCAAAAGAAGTCAAGGAATGCAAGCAAGAACGACGAGGAGTTCTTCTCTATCTCAGTCTTCTCGAGAAGACCAAAAGAAAGATTGAGAATGATTGTAGACTAAGGTAAGTTTTGTACTACTTTCCTTAATTGATTTCATCATTACTCTATAGTAGTTTGCTTTTGATAATCAAATGTATTATCCCTAGTATGGGAGCCCTCATGACTTGGACCATGATCCCTGGTACGGGAGTCCAATTTTCCCTTGGTTGGTTATTATCCTAGTACAGGAGGCCATTTTGATTGTTATCCTTACGGGAGGTCATCTTGGTTATTATCCTAGTACGGGAGGCTAGCAAAGTACTGTAGACCCAGTAGAGGACATGAGAAGACATGGGATGTCTCCAGGATAGCAACACATGAAAAGGATGATGTATCACATTTCCTCCAAGACAGATGTTTATCCTTCCGACTTCAGAGGGAGTCAAACTATTTGAGAAGAAGGAAGAGACAGTACCTTCTCCCCCTTAAGCATTTTAGAGGGAAACAGTTACTGATCCAATTGATCCTGTAGCTCCAGTTGATGTTCCCAGAGACATGGCAGTAGGCCGGAAGAGGCCTACATGAGCTCGACAGACTCTACTGGAGGCAAAGGGACATGCAGTTCCTCGTGGTACATTCCGAGAGAGCAAGAGACCACAGAGATTTTCGAGCTATGTTTCAGCTATGAGCCATGTTATCGCACGGTTTGTAGGAAAGGTCCAAGGGCTTGAGTCAGGGCTCGAAACCGGCGTAACAGGAGCTTCCCCACCCACTGTCACCTCGATGGGGGCTCTTTCTATTTAGGAGGGCAAGTCCAAGGGAGACGTCCCTAAGGCAATCTGGTTCAACGAAGGGCTAAAGGTAAAAGGCCAAGTCAAGTAAAACCCCTTCCACAGATTGTTGCCCAAGATAGTCAAAGAGATAGGATCACTGACGATGCACCTGTTTGCGAGACAAAGCAAAGAAGACTAGAACGTGCTTGCAGTGGATTAGTACTTCATAAAACCAATGACTATCTTCAATAGATATACATGAGCAAAATGA